>PVIY010007190.1:0-83374 GCA_004026745.1 Myrmecophaga tridactyla
TTAGGGAGATTTTAAGGATATATATAGCTCTTGATGGATAAAATAGAAGGAAGAGTGGCCAGGGGCCGGAGGCCCTAAACTAAGGCAGAGTTGGTGAGAAAGGGGAAAGCCAATCAATAAATCCTACCTCAACCAGTTTGCAAGGGCAAAAGTCTCCAAAAGGTGAATTGTTGGAGGAAAGGCTAGAAATAGGGTTGGGATCTTTAATGCCAGGTCAAAAAGTTTCAACTTAGAATTTCAAAAGTCCTGGGGAGTTTGGGGATAGAGTAACGTACAGGATGCTTTTAAGTTGTGTTTCAGCTTCAACAGTCTTCAGTTCCACTATTTAAAAAATTGATGCCATAAACAGTTTTTTATGGTTGGGTTTACATATTAGTATTTTATATTTAGATACAAAATATCTGATCCACATTTGATTTTCTTTGAAAAGGACTTGGCAACTGCTTCTGTCTTGTTTTTAGTTCAACATTACTGGGTTAGAAGGAAGTTAAACTGTGATAGTAGCTCACATTCAAATTTTTCAATTATGTAGACGTCTAAACGATGGCATATAATTCTTTTAGTTGTTATCTATTGGCTGAAAAGCAACATAAATGACCAAAAGCGTCTGCAAATTTAGTAACGCTTTTAAATGTACTAATCAAAGCAACGTGTACAGACAATTGAAACAATAACTATATGACACTATAGTATATT
Organism: Myrmecophaga tridactyla; assembly: GCA_004026745.1. NCBI lineage: Eukaryota > Metazoa > Chordata > Mammalia > Pilosa > Myrmecophagidae > Myrmecophaga > Myrmecophaga tridactyla. The sequence continues at coordinate 697 of PVIY010007190.1, forward strand.
ATTTATTTGAGCCGTAGATAGACATGCATAAATGGATTTTGGGATCCCTTCCCATCAATGCAAGCCCCACCATCCCTCCAGGAGTCCTCTGCCACAGGCTGGAACCATCAAAGTAAAGGCTGGGAACCTGATGAGCTCAGGAAGAAGACAGGGTTCAAGAGTCTGACATAAAATCACTGAAGCACTGAAATAGCTGAGCCTCCTGTGGGAGTGAGTGTGGAGAGAAAAGCAATACCTGTACAGCACCCTGGGGACTCCCTGTACATATATGTGATGAGGAGGGTGTGAAGAAGCAGTGAAGCAGACAGAGGAGAAGGATGAAACCCAGGTCCCTGTTTGTCACCAGTGCCAGGGGAGTCTGAAGGGTGAGAAGCAGGATCAGGTGCTTATAGCTGTTGAAGGGAAGGGAAGGGGTCGGGATTTGGGGACCTAGAAAGAGCTGTTGGATTTAGTGACTGGAAAGTAGCTACAAGAAGAATTTCAGCAGAGTGGTGGGGAGAGGAGCTAGAAGCCACAGTGAAGAAGTGGATTCTGCAGCATGAAGAAGTTCAGAATGTCAAGGGCAGGCTTCCAGAGAAGATGCAGAGTAGCATGAGAGTTAGAAAAGGGGAGTTTGAAGGTGCAAGCAAAAGAAGGACCATGTGACGTGAGTAAGGAGAAGACTGAAAAGTAGAAGAGAAAAGATGTTCCACGGACAAAAAGCAAAAGGAAAAGGAGGAAGGGAGTGACACAAAAAGATCTTGTAAAAATGAGAAAGAAAGGGAAGGGAGCCTGTCATGGGATGATCTAGACCCCACAACGCAGATGTGGGCCTCTGATTTGCGGAGGTGTCACGAAGACCTTGACAGAGGTAGAGAGTAGTGGCAAAGAGTTCTCTCTGCTCTGTTTTCCTAACTATTGGGTTAGAGCCAGTGTGGTGGCAGGACTGGCTTGCATGGACTGGGCATATCTCTTTCCACCGCTCCCTTCAGGAACATCTTGTTGGGACTTTGAAATTGATTATGGTGTAAATATGTACACCATGGAAATTGACAGATCCACAAATCGGCTTTTCTTTTCTCCCAAGGGTCAACTCTTAAACATTTTCTTGCATGCTACTCATTGGAACCCTTTAAATATCGTCTTGCCCAGACCTGGGCAGACATCAGAGATGGAACAAAAAGTCAAGGGAAGTTGTCAGGAGGTTTCAGAGGCCAGGGACTAAGGCTGTTTTTTTCAAATATATGCCATGCAGTGTTCTCACTAGCATGCTCCACTCACTAAAGCTAGCTCCACTTTAGAAAGCTGTAAGCAAATTAGACAGGAACAAAGTAATTATAATTTGTTTTGCGTTCACTCTTTCAAGGGATACTACAAGTGTAGCAGCACATTTCTCTTTGATGGACAAGGGAAAATGCTCACTCTTGCATGTCTTATGTTCAAGCATAGAATTTGCAGAGATGATTTGGGGCTACTACATATAGAGCAGTTATTCTGAAGCCCCTTCATATGTCAGATACTAGGGCCACCATCATTTTAGGAAGCAGGGATGGAAAGTCCTCGTTGCCTGGGCTCAGGACTTGTGGCAGCAGGAATCCCGAGGTGGCTTACGTGCTTTGGGTTCATGTCGCCCACCTACTGCGTTCTCTTGCTCCAGCTCATTGAGGGTGCCTCTGCAGAGCAGAAACACAGCCTCGGCATCACCAGCATGGACTATTATTACTACCTGAGCCTCTCTGGGTCCTACAAGGTCGATGACATCGATGACAGGCGAGAGTTTCAGGAAACTCTGGTAAGTGGTGATTAACTCGCACAATTGTTGAGCTCTTTTCTTAGAAAGGCCCAGCAAAGATTGTTCCTATGTTCTCAGTCAGCTTTAGAAATGTTAGAATACCTTTAGCCTTTTCGCCACCCTTCTTCTTCTTTTTTTTTTATTTTTAAGGACTTTCAATTCACCTCTGTGCTGTACAGATCAGAAGATTCCCATTATATGTTTATTATGGTACATGTTGTGAAACTAGTTTAGGTAGATTATTGAGGAGCCATGTCCTGGTGGGAGACAACCAAGTGAATCAATCTAGAACATTCTGGAGGTAGGCTGGTCATCCATTTAGCATAAAAGATGTATGTTACCACTGCTCTTTGAGTCAGCTATGAGCCAGGCCCACCCCTCAGCCCAGATCTAGGACTGAGGGGGAGACCTTGAAAGGGTAATGAGGGCTCGGTTTGAGAGGAGCCGACATTTGTGTTTGGAAGGGACAGGATGTTCAGAGGCATTGTGTCCTGGGTGCCAGGAAGCAAGATGGCATCAAGAAGCCAGGCAGCCTCAAAGTAGCTGAGAGGAAAGAATGTAGATAAGGGACCCATAGCGTGGTCCTAGTCATAGCTCTTTTAGGATAATGATATCTAGAACTCAGACATTTTTTTCTGTTGTTTTTGGACTTCGTGAACTTCAGAGACAAGATTTTTTTTAATGGTGCTTTTATTTGATTTCCTGGAGATATTTAATCAAGATTATTTTGCAAATAAAATCTGTTCTCAGACCTCCCAATCAAGGGAATGGTCTAGGAGTGAATTTGGAGTAGTGGGAAAGAGGGGGAGTAGTGCCCTTAGAGGCAGCCATGGTTGGCATAAAGAATACACCAAGGGAGCAGGAGAGACTTAGAGGCTTTTTGCACAGCTGCTGCTCCATCTGAGTATCTCTCCTGGCACGCCCCTGCCATCACTCCTGGGAGGATTGCTGTGTTAAAGACAAAACTGCCTTTCCAGCATGGCTTTGTGCCTTGAGAAGAATGTGGGAGTATGCACTGGTCAGCAGTAATGTCTCACAGAAACTTCCAGCTGTCATTGCCAGCTGAGTCGAACTATTCCCTTTGTCCTGAAGAACTGCATGACCCAACCTCAATTTTGACTTCTTTATGATGTACTTATAAAACGTGTGACCAGCTTGTCTGGATAATTCTGAGTCTTTTCTCCTCCAGCATGCCATGAATGTGATCGGGATCTTTGCAGAAGAGCAAACGCTGGTGCTGCAGATAGTGGCAGGAGTTCTCCACCTGGGAAACATCAGCTTCAAGGAAGTTGGCAATTATGCAGCAGTGGAGAGCGAAGAGTGTGGGTAGCTTTGGCATCTGGTTGTAGCGCGAGGGGACATAGTGACTGAGCTCCCATCAGAAGTTTGCTTAGATCTCAGTCAGGATAATTTGGAAACAGATGAAAAGTCCCATGTGTTCTTCTGTGCAGAACTAAAGAGCCTTAGGAGAGGCTAGGTCTTTTCTATGCACCTGCCCCTCTCCTCACCATAAGCTCCTCCAGAGAAAGAGAAGATTAATGAAATTGTTTCACTTTACCACTAATTTTGTGGAATTCTGGCTGACTGTCACCTCTAATTTTAAAAATAAAGTGACATCTTTAATGAAGATTAGAGTAATGGTTTAACAATTCAAAAGGTTAGTCTTGTAATGAGAACCTTTTCTGTAACTGGTCTTAAAGGTCCATATTCACCGAAAAGTCCTGAAGAGCAAGGTTTAGAGAATGTGGAGGTATGGAGAGCTCGCAGCTTCACAGTTTGCCCTGTGGGTTGGGTTAGATGTGGTTGTGAAAAGCAGGAAAGGTAGACCTTTGACATTGCTGCTGATTGCCTTTAATGAGGAGCATTCAGTAGTACTCATGGGCCTGAAGGCATGAATGATCATTTTTACTCTTTGAGAAGAAATCAGGGTCCTTCCTGCAGAGAGACAGTCTCAGATTTGGGGTGGCCAGCAGCCACCCCAAATCCTGTGGCGTGTGACATTAGCCTCTTAGGCATCAGATGACTTTCCAGGCAGCTCTCAGAACCCACACATCCTTTAACCACCCAGGAACACATTTCTTCCTTTCTCAGCATTCTTCAAGGATATAAATTTAGATGTTAAAGTAATAAATAGTATCACACTCACTGCTGACAATGCAGTGGAATATTTCCATTCCAAATAAGGTTCTCTTTTACGTTTTTGTTTTCTTTTCTGATAAAAAAAAAAAGAAAAAGAGGAAGTTCTACTAACTTCTTTGTCTATCTGATAAGGAGAAAGATGGATTATGTTTAACAAGGGAGGGGGGATGGAAGATAATAAATATACAGAGTGTCCTTAAAGTCTAGAAACATGACCTAATAATGATGACTGTGTTTTTAGACTTTATGGATATTCTCCTTCACATCTAATATAAATGCGCATATTGATCTAGTAGGGCCATTGCCTCTTAAAATTGACTGTTTGGATTCAGTAATTGTTTTCTATGGAAGTAGACTGGGTTTTCTTTGCCTTTTTTGGATAGTAAAATCCTTTACTGCTTCTTTATGCTTAAGAACAAAGCTATGACACTGAAACAGCAAGCCCTCCCCTGTAAGCTTGAGAAAGAAGTGATTCATTCCATGTTGATGTCCAAAGGAAGTCATCTCCTCCAGCCAATTGGGTAGGCTCGGGATTGTGGTCTGTGATATTCCTGATTGAAGGTGGTGAAGAGGAGATCAGAAAAGGCTGTCCTTGAAGCTGATGAGGTTTAATAAAGAAATATGCCCCCTCCCAATAATTTTCTTCTATTGATTTCGATTTTTGTTGTTGTTCAGTTAATAATACATTAGCATGGTTCAAGTGAGTGTTCAGTGAAAGTTCTTCCATCTACCCTTTTGTCAATCAACTTGTTCCCCTCCCTGGAGGGGACAAATATTCCTAGTCGTCTGTTTCACCCAAGGATACGTATTCCAAAGAGTCTATACATACCCATTCTTTTTTCTCATTTTTGTTTAATAATGGGGGCATGAATCTCAATGTTCTGTAGCTTGTTCTTTCACTTAGTATATACCTTGAAGATGATTCTATACCAATTCGTAAGAAACGTCATCCATTTTATAGCTGCATAGTATTCCATTGCTTGTCTATACTTTGATTTATTTAACCAGTCATCTGTTATAAGGCATTAATATAGTTTCCAATTTTCTGCTATTACAAATAATAATGAAATGAATAACCTGGTTTGTGTTATCTTTCTCATATTTTGAGTGTATTTGTGGAAATAATTTCTACAGGGAAGCACTTTTATAATGGAAGAAAGCATACTTTTTTCTGCCTAACCTGTTATAGAAAAAAAAAAAAGGCAAGATTTCCATCACAACTAACCCACTAAAGCAAAATAACCATTCATAGCAATCAGTGTGCTTGCCACCTGATCTTCAGATAAAAGACCTATATCAAACCTTGATGTTGCTGACAAGCCGGACAAACCTCAACTTAGGTACACATGTGTAGTCATCATAAATAAAGTCAAATCACATAGTTTTGGAAATGAGTCTTGCTCAAAAGATGATAAATAGCAAATTAATCTAGGAATTTTACTAAAGGGGAAAAACATTCTAAGTAGCAGTTGGGAGTAAAAGTGAGAATGTCCCTTCTTTTCAAGTGCAAGCTTTAATCTTAGACACTAATTGTCAGTGGTCAGAGGTAAACCATATTTACCTTGTTCATTTCTTTCATATTTGTAGAAATAGTATTTTGTTTTGCTTCATCTTTTCAGTTTTTCTGTTTTCCCTACGCTTTGGATTAAATGGAAAAATTAAATCCAACTTTGCTTTACACTTTAATGTGGTAATAGAAATCACTCTTCATTATTAAAATGTGCTGAAATGTTACTTTCTAACAGAGTCTTCTGTTTTATGTATTTTAAAGTAGTCAATGCTTCTTCCTTCCTCTACCTTCCCACAACCCCCAGGCTTCTATGCTGACTCTATCATCCAGCCACACCAATACACACCGTCATGGAAATTCACAGCATGAAGGAATTCACTCTGAGCCGCTGTGTAATTTCAGCACCTGGGCAGCCACTGAAGAAAACAGGAGGCTATTAAAACTTGCACTTGAAAAACATGCATGGATTTTTTCTAGCCTTCTTGGTTGTCTTCTTAAACTATGACTTCTTGGTCAAATTCAATGCCTTGTTTTTGGAGTGCCTGCAGTCTTTCAGTGATGCCCCCTTCTATAGAAGAGATAAGAAAGATGGAAGTATAGCATATGTCTTTGTCAGTCTCTTTTGTCTGTCTTGGTCTCACCTTAAGAACTCTTGGGCGGGCCACGGTGGCTCAGCAGGCAAGAATGCTTGCCTGCCATGCCAGAAGACCCGGGTTCGATTCCCGATGCCTGCCTGTATAAAAAAAAAACTCTCTTCCTTGTCCTGATTGTTTTGTGTCTCTAGCTGTTGTCATAGAAACAATGGCATATCCATTTTTCACCAGATATCTTAACCATGCCCCACTTTAGCATTTTACCTGGGGAGAAGACAAATCTGGGGTAATTACTCATTTTATACTACTATTCACTATGGGGTTCCCATGAGCAGTGAAGGGCCCTGGTGAATTTGCTATAAACCATGGATGGTGTGTATCCTCTGTGTTAGGTGAGCTGTGCCTGCCCCTGGCTATCTACCTGGTGATGGTGAGTAAACTAACATTACATCTTCCCTTTAGTGACAGGTTCTTATATACTAGATACTTTGGTAACTATGAATATGAAGTCTCTTTTTTCATTTGTTTCTTCTTTGTTATCTCTTTACTTGTATATAAATGTTAGGCCACTTAGAATGAAAGATTTTGCGGACATTTCATGATTGTACTGTATCAATACAGCACAAAATTTAGTTTCTAGGGTTAAAATTCGTAGTTCAATGAATTAAAATAACTCTCTCCATGAAAGAAATGTTACATTTCAAAGCAAAGCTGAACAGTTTATAAGCTGCTGTACATAATAGGCAGCTAGTTGTAGTCCCTTTGAGGAAAATGACTATCAATTATATACATATATTTAGATTTTCATTAAAGACAACTGAAGCGACAGATTAGACTGAAACCTTTATGATACTCTTTCTACTTTATTCTAACTGGATGATACATAGGGTTATAATAGTTTGCTTACACATTCACAACTATTTCATCTCTTTTTTCCAATTAAGATTTGAGGGATGTACTGAAACAAAGTTGATTTAAATGTTGGAGTTAGTTCATGTCTTAGAATTCAAATTGCTATTCTGAGACTTTATTAATTAATATTGTGATTAAAAAGCAATTTTAAATTTAAAACATTAAAACAATGGCATATAGAAATACGGTAACCTACATTATTCCCGTGTATTATTTTTCATATCTTTAAGCATCATAAGGTCAACACAAATATAACCTATTGACAGTGCCATTTGCCCCTTTCTGCAATATGAAGCAATTTACATGGTTTTATTCGTATATTAGTGGCCTCCTTTTTTATCTTTATGAATGGAAATATTTTGGCATTTCACATGCTTTGTAAAACTATGTCTAAAAACTTCCAATTGCATTCTTTATCTGAGAGGCAGAAATTTGCAATTGTCAGCAAATGTAGAATTGTCTTCTTGAAACACCTTAGATATTGTATTAGTTACTAGCATGTATCTGATTCTTAGCCAGAATGTGGGGGTGGAATGTGCTCTTCTTTGACAATGGAAAATCAACTACATATTACGGTATGGTAGGTGCAAATGTGTATACTGAAGAACCACAAAATTTTAATCAAAATCCACTTTCAGTTTGTCAAATAATTTCTTGGTGGAACCACCTAGGGAGATATAGCATCCTGTGACCAAATCATGAATCTTCAGAATTCTTAGAAAGTAGTTTTGATTATGTTGATCCAAGCAATGCAGTGGTGGCAAGTTGGATGTAGGCAAAGTTTTACTTGTAGTTTCCCCAAATGCTGTCTCATTTGATTTAGGAAGGCTTGGAAATACCCAAGAATTATCTTCCAGGAAATGTCTGCCGTAAGAATTGTGTTCCTGAAAGTTTGTACTATCTCTCATTATCTGTCTATGATGGAAGAATTGGCTTCTTGGATAAAATCCTTATGTCTCTTGGTAAAGGGGAAGATATGGTATGACAAAGAGCTTTGTTTGCCTTTTGGTGAGAGAGAGGTATGTCTTTTATACATTGCAGTAAAATTTGTCAAGCAGTTTTGTGTTATCTTTTCCAAGGTCTTCTACGCATCCTGCTGGGGTACAGGATTTCTTGATTGCAGTTGGGGTTTTCAGTTTTCTTAGTTTAGCTTGTACTCATCACTAGATGTAAATTAGACATTTCTCTCTTCAGTTCCCATTATGTCTGTTGTATATCATCACTTGAAATGCTTAGTCTTTGGAGAGCTCTACTCTTCAGATTGTCTTCCTGAGAAAGACCATTTGTTTGGATTTTTGTAGCTCTATTTTGAGATCATTACATTCTTTCCTCATCAGTTCCAGCTCTTGTGCCAAACCATGGATCTTCCCATCACAGCTCAACTTTTCCACCTCCCAGTAAGATGAAGGGAGATTTCAGTTCCTCATCATCTGCAGAATTTCCACTTCTGTCCTTAGCTGAAGCAGTTCTACATCTTTAGATTGTAGCTATTCATTTAATACTTTCAAAGATTCAGAGTTGTCTTTATTTCTTTTATCCAATTTGCTCTTCAAATGATGTCTATCTGTGCAGACCTCTCAATATGCTTGATAGGCCTTATTTACTTGTTTTCATCCCACAAAACTTGTTTTTCATCTAATCATGCTCCTACAATCTTTTCTTCCAAAAACCTTAATTTTTTTTCAGAAAAAAAAATTTTTAAGACTCTTCCTGAATCGTTAAGTCGTTTTTTGATGTCTTCACATGCAGTGACAAATGTGAAGCAATAGGCTCATCTTCTGAATACATTGAGGCTTGAGGCACTGTCTCTCTTCTATGGGATTTTGCATGACTCAGAATGCATATATCATCTTCTACCAGTTCACTCATGAGAGCCTGGGGCCAGATTATATAGGGCTGCCCCCCAGGGCCACTGAGTTTCAATTCCCCCAGTGTTTGGGCAAGAACCAGAAATAAATGGGATTGCCAGGGGTCACAAAGGCTTCCAGTTTTCTCAGAGATGCCCCCACTTCCCCAGCAAGGCTGCTTCAGAAGAATGGCAGAGATTTCCATTTCTTCTGACTTGCCTGGGCCAGACCCACCACCGCCTTGCTCCTTGACAGAGGCCCAGGAGGGTCTCTAATATACCGTCTCGTAATTCTCATAATTACCCTAACAGGGGTTATCAGTCTGATTCGTGGAGATCATCTGTCCCCGCCTCTGTGCAAAGATGTTTCATATTGCATAAGTGTTAACATTTCATATAACTAAACTAAAGGAAGTGGCCATTGGCGAATTAGCACGTTTGATTTTGTTCACCTGTCGTTTGTGAAAGGAAGCCCTGGCACTGGTCAAAGCAGTTCCATAGGACATTTGTAGACTATTGTTCTGGGATTATACTTTTTTTAAAATGCATTTACTGCCAACCTCATTTAGTAGTTTATATTGAGAAATGTGGAGCATTACATTCTAACACCTGTGAGATGTGAACAGATCATCCTTTATTGAGAGGCTTGTGCTTTTTCAGCATTATCAGAAGGTACTTAACAGAATCCTTTTCTCAGAGAATTTTGGTAAAGCTCTGTTCAGAAAAAGAAAATTCGTGTCCAAATTTTCATTTAAGTGCATAAACATCTTTCATTCATATTGGCATATTCTTTCAATGCCTAAGAATAGTGTATTTCTTCACATTAGTGTTTTGACCAGAAATCAAGAAAATCCCATTTATATCACTGGCCTACCTTTGAAATAAGTGGCTGAGCCATGGGAGCCTCGGTTTTTTATCTGAAAACTATTGATTACCCTATACATGTCCCTGGAATGGGAAGGGTTTGCCATGCTAAAAATGACAATGCTCCCCTCTTTCACTCCATAAGCCAACCACAAAGGAACCTTCCTATAACACCCCTCCTAAGATGTCATCCATTGCCCCCTTTTGCCTTCAGCCCAAACATACCATTCAAGAACCCCTACTTCCACCTTAACTTTCAGCTACAGCTGAAAAACTACAGCTGATACTCGTCTAAATGCCAAACCTCAACCATATTCTCCTGATTTTCTGTCTTCTTGCCTTTGCACATTCCATTCCTTTCTCCTACTCCTCTTCTTTCTTCTCCACCTGTGCAAATCCTATTCAACCTTTTAAATCCTACCCAAATCCCACATCTTTCTTGACCACCCGAGCAAATGTAATATCTTCGTCCTCTGAACTCCCGCAGGACACTATTTTCTGTCTGTGTCACATGTTCAGCTTTTAGGGGTCCTCATTATTTGGGTAATATCTTTTCCTCATCAAGATGGTCTTCAATAAATATTAAAAAAAATATTTTGTATCCTGTCCTTTCCCTTTAGTAGCCCTACACATAGTACACAATAAATATGTGACTGGTTGAAATGATTAGTTCAGTGATATCAGGTGCTACAGACTCTTTGGGAATGATGTTTTGAAAACATTGTACCAAAAAGAAAGAGCAGAATATTTGGAGCCAAAGCAATATTAGTTCCTTCCTGGCTGTTTTGCTGCAAGCATTTGTATGTCCATTTTAGGCATTTAGCTATGATCTCAGTAGGGGGAATTTTCCCCATCCTTCTTGAGTCACTTATTTTTATTATTGGGAGTCTCAATTGTCCTAGGAATTGACTCATGTAATAAAACAATTGGGGAAAACAAAGTAGTTTTTCCACAAAGATGTGTGTGGATTTGCTGATAAGTGGCCTTGACTAGATTCTAAGTTTTGGAGGTCTACTGATGGTGTCTTGTGTTTGCACACACAAGTGCTTTCACGTGTGTATGACATGAATTGTTACAGTTGGAGAGACTATCATTTTTGCTTGTTTGTTTTCTATAGTTTTGGCTTTTCCTGCTTATCTTCTGGGGATAAATCAGGACCGGTTGAAAGAAAAGCTCACGAGCCGGCAGATGGATAGTAAGTGGGGCGGCAAGTCAGAGTCTATCCACGTGACCCTCAATGTGGAGCAGGCGTGTTACACCAGGGACGCCCTCGCCAAGGCCCTGCACGCCCGGGTCTTTGACTTCTTGGTAGATGTAAGTAAACACGTGGTGACTTTGTTGAGATTCCATATTTTAACTAAAAGCTTAAAACTACTAAGAGTTGTTTTCATGTTTCCACGTCTTCTTTTTAACCATTATGTTAGTCTGCCTTTTAACCTCTCACCCTGGGTTCATTGAATCTCCTTTTACTTCTAGAATTGCCCACCAAGACATATTAGCTGAGCCTAATGAAGTAACCGTTTCTTATGAACAAAATATTTAGTAAAGCTAAGACTGGAGACCAGAAAAAAGAGGCGGAAACCCATTGTCATTGGACCTTTCTTGGCTTTTGAGCCTTAACATTTAGGAATGTTGTATTTGTTATTTATGTTACACTTAGTGGCTTAAAACAATAAGCATTTATTCTCTTATCGTTTATTTGGGAGAGGTTAGCTCAGTGGTTCTGACTTGGGGCCTCGCATGCGGTTGCAGCTAAGATGTTGGTTGGAGCTGCAGTCATTTCAAGGCTTATTGGGGCGGAAGGATCTGCTTCCAAGATGGCACACTCATCTGGCTTCAGCCTCTCCATAGGGCTGCTTGTCTGTCCCCACAACAGGACAGCTTGCTCTCTCCAGAGTGCGTGATCTAAAAGGAAGAAGACACAAGATTTTTTATGTCCTGGTTTCAGACTCACAAATTGTCACTTCTGCCACATTCTAGTCATTAGAAGCAAGTTACTAAGTATAGCCTATACTTAAGAGGAGGGGAATTAGGCCCCATCTTTTAAAGAGAGGAATATCAAAGATTTTTTGGATATATTTTTAAACTGTCATAGATGTTTCCAGTCTTGGCATAATCGTATATATATTTTTACATGCATACATATACATATTTATATATATCACATTTATATTCTGAAATTAAATTTGTCTTTCAGCAGTGTAGAGCTGCCAGGGAGAGTCTATGTTGATCACTGTAACCTCTAAATGTTGGAATAATAATAGCAGACACTTAAATAGCCCTTACTATGTGCCAGGTACTGTTGTAAGCATTTTAGAATAACTAACTCAGTAAATTCTCACAACATCCCTGTGAAATAGGTCTTATCTCAATTTTACAGATAAATTAACAGAGGCACAGATTGATTCAGGAACTTGCCCAGGGTCATAGTGCTATTAAGTGAGGGATCAAAGAATTTGAAACCTGTTAATTTGGCAATGCTCATAGTCATTGTGCTTCTATGTCTTTTATATATATTCGAGATAGAAAGTACCCTACGGGAACTCTAGTCTGGGGAAAACAGCATACCCATTAGCACCAAAAGGTCTGTGATTGAATTCAGGCATCAAGACCTATAAGTATTAAAACATGGTCAGATATGAATAGGGTAGGATAGCATAGAACAGTGTCTAATTCTTGAGAACGTTAGGGTCATACCAAATGTTATTTAAGCTTTTAGCTTGTTAAGACCCCCCATTGTACTGAGAAGGGACTCACAGGCCGGCGTATTGGTGGATTTGCCTGAGGCCACTCTGCAAATGGATGGCACAGAGTTGAGACTAGAACCCACATTTCTTATCTCCGTTCAGAATACCTTTCCACCTTACTTCCCTTCTGTCATCCCTCAGTTTTTTGTGTGGTAGAAGGGGAAGGATGCCTCCTGTAAGTGTTACTGATTACTGCTGACACGGACAGGGCACAGACTGCGTGTCAGGCACTGGGCTCAGTGGTTTACATTTTTACTCATTATTGCACAGAAGATGATGATGTCATTTTCTTTGCCTGGAAAATCCCTTCTGGTACTTCCAAGTTCATCCAGGCATTCATCCCATCAGGAATACTTTTCCTATATTTCTCCCTCATCTGATGCATTCACCCTCTACCCTATACACGCCCTGCATTGAATGGCAACAGCCACTTCTCATGATGGATGCACATTTAGGCATCATGCTGCAGAAGCTTAATCCCAGGCCTTGCTTCTTGCTCAGTGCAATCTTAAGCAGCCTCCAAGCTATGTCTACAACATGGGGGTGATGGTAATACCAGTGTCGTTAGGAGAATTATGAGAATTAAGTTAAACAGCACAGGAAAAGCAGTTAGCAAAGCTTGGCACAAGGTAAATGTTAAATACATGGAAACTGTTTTATTTTTGGCATCTTATTAATTACTGCTATCATCTGTATTCTGCTCACCCTCTCTATAAGCTCCTGAGAACAGGGACTGTGTGTTTTCCCTGGAATCCCTGTTATGTGGTCATTAAATGACTGGTAAATGTGTGACCAGATATGATATTTGCAGACCTTTTAATATTGATTCCTAACTATAAATAGACTTACACTTCAATCATCCAAGATGGCATTTCCTCTTAGTCCTACTTCCTGAGAAAAAAGAACTAGCTCTGCCAGAAGTTAGCAGGTTTCATCAGTAAACAAACATTTTTTCCCTACCATAGTAGTTTTGGATTCCATTGGTTTTCCCTAGTATTTGACTTTGCGCTGTGACCTTTTTTAAAGCTGTAAGTCTTTATGTCATCCTCTATTTCTAGTGGACAGTAGTTTTTGCCATGTACAGTCTTGCTTCCCTATCTCCCCTAAATGCCCATTTTTATATGTGAATAAAAAGGAATTAATTACCGTGTTTTTCTTTTCACCTAGTCCATCAATAAGGCAATGGAGAAGGACCATGAAGAATACAACATTGGCGTCCTGGATATCTATGGCTTTGAAATATTCCAGGTAAGGCCTGTTTCAATAATTGGGGATTGGTTAAAGATGATATATTTCATATGCCTTGCAAGAAATAATTCCATGCAATGAAAAAAATACAGCTCATTTTTGCTTTTATGAGTTCTTCATGTACCTTTACCAAATGAATTTCTCCTAAATATAAACCATGAATTTTTCTGTTAAGGCTTTTCACTTTGGAACATTTACTAAACCACTCAAGAACTGACTTTAAAATGATTTTGCGGAAACATTTATATTATTACTTTTTTTTTCCAGAAAAATGGCTTTGAACAGTTTTGTATCAATTTTGTTAATGAAAAATTACAGCAGATTTTTATTGAACTGACATTAAAGGCAGAACAGGTAAGTAATTGCTGTTCCTTCATCTTGTTCAATTTCCAATATGTTTTATTAAAGATCATAGGTTATTCTTTTTTGATAATAGATTCAGACTTCAGTATTGTATTGTGAAATGTACCTGATAAAAGTCCAGCAGAAAAACCATATGTCATTTGTGGCATTTTGGTCTATGAAATATAAACACCATCTGCTACATTTTCTTTCTCCTTTAGGCAAACGATGCTGTGAAGTTGGACTTAGGACTAACGGTTTTACTATATTCTGACTCATTGACCAAGTGAAAAGTCGAAACCTAGTTCCATCCCAATTGTCTTTGACACATACTGTGTTCCAAAGGGAAAGCTTGGTTTTCTCACATTTGCTTCACTCCCAGACTTCCCTAAAAAGAAATATATTTTTAACAAGGCCAGTTGTTCTAATTCTGACTTAAGATAACATGTCTTGCTTTTAGCTTCTTCTGAAAGTCCAACTTAGGTTCCCTCTTATTCCAGACACCATCTTAAAAACTGTTTCATGGATGTTTAGTCGTGGGGGTATTAATGCCTCTGCTTAGAAACATCGATGACTTCTTTTTGTTTTCAAATACATCTCTGCCCCGGAGTTTCAGCCCTCCACCTTAAAGTGGCTGGAGTAGCGCTACCAAGGGAGGGTGTGACAGGAATGGAGACTGGAGGACCAGGCAGGCTCTAGATTATGTAGCACACTGTAAGGTGTGGAATAGGCTTTGGATTTTTTTTCTTTTTCTGTATGTTGTATGGTGGGGGTCACATTTCATTCTTTTTCCATGTGAGCATCCCGTTATTGCAGCACCATTCATTGAATTTGTTTGTTTTCTTTTTTGGGAAGTGCATGGCCCAGGAATTGAACCCGGGTCTCCGCATGGCAGACAAGAACTCTACGCCTGAACCACCCTCACACCCACTAGGCTTTGGATTTTAAGGATGGGAAACCTTTGGAGGATTTTGAGTAGGGGAGTGACAGGATCTGATTTATGTTTCATGGTTTTGAAAGCTCATTCTGCTTTATAGACTTATGGGGTGGGGTGAGGCAGGGGAAGACAAACAGCAGTGGAAGTTTCAAAACCAACTAGGAGACTACTGCCATAGACTGGGCAAGAAATGATGGCTGAAGGTTTGAAAACGCTGGTAGCATCAGAGGCAGTAACATGGAGAGAAGTGGTCAGATTTGGTGTATGTTTTGGACCATGAGCCAATAGGACTTGCTCAAAATGATTAACAATGAACGAAGAAGGAAAGGGAGACCTCGAGGATGATTTTTAGCCTCGTAACCTGAACAGAAGGGTCAGTGGTGAAACAGAAACTGAAGAGCAAGAAGGGTGGGAGATGTGGTTTTGATTCACAGCGTTGCCTGTTGATTCACAGAGGCCTGTTACACATCAAGTGGAGGTTCCGATTAGGCAATTGGATATCATTGATCCGGGAGCTAAATGTTGAGATCCAGACAAGAGAAGTATACTTTGGGAGTTATTAGCCTCCGTGTGTTTATTTAAAGCCATAGGATTGAAATAACCTAGAAAATGAGGATTGAGAAAGCAAAAGGGCTAGAAGATTGAACCTTAAGACTTTCTTTCGTTAAAGGTCTGGAAAGGAGAGCCAAGAGAGGAAGCCAATAAAGCAAGACCAGTGAGAAAGAGGAAAACTAGGACAGTTTTCATCGAGTGAAAAGCTGACCTGAATGAGGAACCTGCCCTTTAAATTTCCTAGATGCTAATCGTACTCCTGTGCTAAATGAAATTCAAAGAGATTTTCAGTAACTAAACCTATAGTTTAGGGGGTTTTTTGTATGTCAAAAACGATTGTGTTGTAGCAATTTCATATAGCTCAAACTAAACTTAAATATTACCAAACAATGAATTATTTCCTTTTTTATCACCTCTAGGAAAAAGAAAAATTTCAAATCTTCATTCAAGGGCATTCAAGCTGTTCTTTTTCATGGTGATTTATAAGCCTTCTGTATCTCTCTGTTCTGAGCTCTAGCAGATCCTCACTGGGGAATAATGAGAATTCCTGCACTCTGTTTTACAGGAAGAATATGTTCAAGAGGGAATAAGGTGGACGCCCATTGAGTACTTTAATAACAAAGTCGTGTGTGACCTCATAGAAAACAAAGTTGTAAGTCCTGCTCTGGTGTGTTTCTATAGCGACACCGTTCGCATGAAGTGAGCTTTTGTGCTCCGTTTCATTGCTTTAGCATAAGTGACGGGGGAACAACTGAGATTCATAGAGAATTTTAGCAACTCCAGTAAGTTTATGTGTATGTGCAAAAATAAAGTGATAGGGTTTTACTATTGTAGTAAATATAAACATATATATGAGTAAAATGTCCATTCCCAAATAGATGTAGTTACTAAATTCTAAGAGAAGACAACTGTCCCATGTTTGGCATCACATATGAAGACCCATAAAACTGCCCCTGCCTTTTAGCCATATCATATAAGTTTTAGGACTTTGTGCTAAAAAATTATTCAAAAGAAAACAAAAAGCAATGTAAACAGAGACGTCCACTGTTTTTTTTTATGACTTTTTTTATAACAGCCAGATACTGGAAACAGTAACATCCATAGACAATGTGTTTGTTAAACAAATTATGGCATATCAGAGTAGGGAAGTCTAGCGATTAAATTTATAAGTATGAAGACTCTTTAAAACATGCGGAATGCTTATAAAATAGTACTATGGGAAACAAAAAAAGGAATGCAGGATAGAATTTGTACACTCTGTAACTTCATATAAACATGCCTATTATGGGTAACAGGCTGAAAATGTTTTTATTTTTCTTTTGGATTTTTTAAAGCCAACTTGTACAAAATAGGCGCAAGCAGATAATGATCAGTGCATGACTTTGAATGAAACAGCTTTGTGGCAAATGGACTTCCCCCATCAGTGAATCTTCAATGGTGACTCCCCATGTGGAGCTATTCTTGACCTCCCTGCTCAAGGGGGAAGGCTGAGGTTCACGGTGCTGCCTCAGGTCTAGGGAGCTGTTTCTTTACTTCAGAAAGGACCCAGTAAGTTTTGTGTGTTTTAGAACCATCCGTGACTTGGGGCCTTGCCTTCTTGTCCTCTCAGAACCCTCCCGGGATCATGAGCATCCTGGACGACGTGTGTGCCACCATGCACGCGGTGGGCGAGGGGGCCGACCAGACGCTGCTTCAAAAGCTGCAGATGCAGATCGGGATGCATGAGCACTTCAACAGCTGGAACCAGGGCTTCATCATCCACCATTATGCCGGAAAGGTACGGCCGAGCGCAGGGGCTCCAGAGTTACCCTTTTCAGTGTCTGCCTGTTTAAACCTTTGGGTCTGGGATCCGTTTTCTCTTCAAATGATGTTGATGTCTAAATACGTTCATTCACATGTCTGTATTCTAGTCGTTCAACAAATAGAACATATGAAGCCTAGGAGGAAGCTGAGCAAAATATTTTTTATACTACTGCATATTCTTTCTTAAGCCTGAATCACCCTAATATATATAGTAACTGCTGGAAGAATGCACAGACAAAATACTCTTGGACATTTTTGTCTTACCTCCTGCTATGATCACAAACCTCTGTGAACAGCATCCGAGAGCTTTCTTTTCATCAAATGCATGAATATTGGGTACCTATTGGGTGCCAGGCACTGTGTAGGTTCTGAAATACAAAAATAAGTTGAGATCGTGTCTCTTGAGGATCACCTGGTTCTGTGGTAATCCGCGGGTTTTACTTTTTGCCCCAACCAGTCTCAGGGTAACGGGATCCCTGAGCTTATGGCCAGAGGGTGTAACACTGATGCCTTCTTGGAGAAATTGCAGAGCCTTGGATGATATGGCACATTGCAATGGATCAGTGAGCATTGAGGTGCTTTTGCTTTTTGTTTTTATTTTAATTGGTTCTGCCTTAACTAAAATTTGGGGGAAAGACTGAGTTTATGATTTAGAGATCCCCTGTGGATCCATGGAAGGGTGAGTGTGGTCTTCAGAGCTGGAATCTTGGTCATAGAGCATCTGGGCACCCAGATACCATCCACCAGCACCTACAGGCCATCATCAGCTGCATGAGCTAACCAGCTAACTAAGCACATGCATAGCCTTAGTGGGAGCTCTTGGTGAAGTCCTAGAAGCTGCATTTGGAAATAAACACATTCTGGTGAGGATGGCTTGGTCAACTTGGGTTTGTGTTCAGTGAAATCCTTAAAGGATAACATTAGGTTTCTTTCCATTCTTGGCCAGGTATCCTATGACATGGATGGCTTTTGTGAAAGGAACCGTGATGTGCTTTTTATGGATCTGATCGAGCTTATGCAAAGCAGTGAGCTGTAAGTGTGTTTAGCCTCATCTGACATGGGATAGTGGTTTGATCACAAATTCTCAATATTAAAACAAACTTGCAACATGTAAGTGGTTGGCATTTTGTTCCTTTGAGCTGCTGGGGCTGGGTTATAATCTGAAAGGAAAAAAAAAATGTTGGTTTCTTACAATAGCTTTTCTTTTTCCAATCTCGGTCCCTCTCTTGTACCACCAACCCTTCCCTACCATCTATCTCTGTACCCTTCAAGGCCCCTCATTTCACTATTTGAAATACTACTACCAGAGAGAGTCGACATCCTGCAGTTAGGTTGGCATCCCCATTTTTGACCGTCTAAGAGTAGAACAGCCTGGTTCTATGACTATTGGCCCTTGGAACTTCATCCTAAGGATTTGGCATAGTCATTCAGTTTTTTTAAAAAGGCCAGTGATTGAAGTCAAGAGGATGGGTTATCAGGTTGGGGCCTATTGTAAAGGATCCTAGATTGTAAGCTCTTACAGCGGTCACATCTATTCAGGACTTGTAACTGTTACTTCCAAATTCTGAGATATTGAGCTATTTGTATGTAACCTGGTAATTCCCAGAAACTTTGGGTATTTATGTGATACCTGAGATGCAAAGTTAGAGCTCTGAAGCTATGAGAGTCAGCAGTACTCCGCACAGGAACTTTTTAAAAAATTGAAAAGGGGATCTGACTTTGAATAGAGATATGAATGAAGCTGATCTGGATAGGACTGGGGTAGCTCAGAATAGGGTAAAGGATGATATCATCTATATTTTAAAACTTCAACTTCTGTGTGAGAACAAAGGGGGAGATGTTTATCTGATGCAAAATTTTTATTTTGGGTAGTGTATTACCTAATTTAGCTTGTATGATCAGTTCAGTTGAATACCATAAGTATATGGAATCTTGAATTGAGCATGAGATCTTTTTTTCTTCTTTTTTTTTTTAACATGGGCAGGCACCGGGAATCGAACCCGGGTCCTCGGGCATGGCAGGCAAGCATTCTTACCTGCTGAGCCACCATGGCCCACCCTGAGCATGAGATCTTGTAAGTCTGTATAGGTTAGTGTGAAGCCCTGATATATCCCAGAGTAATTTGGGCAGTGAATAAAGAAGTATTTGCAAAGTCCACTTGTGGGCCTGGGGAGAAAGGAGATACTCAGCTGCCCCATTTGGAGAATTTCTGATATTCTCGCAAGCAGTGGGAATAACAAAATCAATAGGCTGAGCCTTCTTTTTAGGGGTTCACCCCTATGAAACTTATTTCTGCAAAGGAAAGGCTAAGCCAACTTAAAATTATGACTGTCACCACCCCACCTTCCCCCTCCCACCAAGGAACCTCTTTTGTTGCTCAGATGTGGCCTCTCTTTCTAAGTCAACTTGGGAGGGGAACTCACTGCTCTCCCCTCTAAGTAGAACATGACTTCTAGGGATGTAAACCTCCCTAGCAACGTGGGACCGAACTCCCGCAATGAGCTGGGACCCGACATCAAGAAATTGAGAAAGCCTTCTTAATTAGAAGGGGGAAGAGAGAAATGAGACAAAATAAAATTTCAGTGGCTGAGAGATTTCAAACAGAATCGAGAGGTTATGCTGGAGGTTATTGTTATGCATTATGTAGATATCCCTTTTTTGTTTATGGTCTACTGAAGTGGGTGGAGGAAATTACCTGGAACTGTAGAGCTGTGTTCCAGTAGCCTTGTTTCTTGAAGATTGTATAATGATATAGCTTTTACAATGTGACAATGTGATTGTGAAAACCTTGTGTCTGATGCTCCTTTTATCCAGGGTATGGACAAATGAGCAAAATAAAATATAGATAAAAATAAATAAATAATAGAGGGGATAAGGGTAAAATTGGGTGGCTTAAAATACTAGTGGTCAGTGAGAGGGAGGGGTAAGGGGTATGGTATATATGAATTTTTTCTTTTTATTTCCTTTTCTGGAGCAATGCAGATGTTCTAAAAATGATCATGGTGATGAATATACAACAATGTGATCATATTGTGAGCCATTGTATACTTTGGATGGACTTTATGTGTGTGAAAATTTATCTATAAAAATAAAAATTTTTTTTAAAAAACCCAGTAGTTTAACAAGACCCAAGTTAACCTGACATCCTGGGCACTTGAGAAATAGCTCAACAACTTTGGGAGAGCAACTAGAGAGGGATTGACTCAGGTAACCATTTTAACTCCCGAGATCCTGTCTAAGCTATACAAGTAGAAGCTGTGGCAGTATCCCCCTTACAAGCTGCTTGATCTCAGGACCAGCTCCATTGAGTCCCCTTACAAAGGGCCCCGAGATCCTACAGAATGAATAAAGACACATAATTTACATGATATGACCCATACATGCCAGGCATGTACCATATTGCCCACACTTCCAGATTTTATCATTTTTAGAGCTGCCTCCATGTCAGAGTTGCTCCTTAGTCTCTATTAAACTGTTGTACAAGTGGAGGTCCACTTCTATTAATGTCAGCAAGCCTGATCATTTTATAAGAAAGGTCTAAGCACAGTGAAAGCAAAACTGAGTTTCCTTTTCAGAACCTGGTCAGAAATTGTTCTGCTTCGTTTAGCTCTCTTCCCTCTCCCTCATCTCCTTATGCCTGTGCTTCCTTGCATGCACACATCCACTTTTGAGATTCTTAATTTCTTTTCATGCCAAACACAGAAAAATCTATTTTTTCTTCCCTAAAAAGATCAGGTAAGACACACATCCTAACTTATGGTTTTCATGGTAGTCAAATAGTCCTGCTCCCAGAGTTGGTTTTATTTTTTAGCAATAGTTTCTGGGCAAATTAGAGAGCTATTGATTATTCAACATAAATTCTTGTCCTGCAGACTTAACCTATTGTTTTTAAATTTACTGTAAATTCTATAATTGTGTCTGGTCAAGTTGGAGATAGATTCCTGGGGAGTCTTCCTGGCAAATTCGAGATACCCAAAAAGCCATTTAAGAGGAGATGAGTTTGATTATCAGGTTGCAAATTTACACAGATCACTTCCTTCAGTCATTCACCGAACATTTATTGTGCACTTACTGTTTTCCATACTCTGCTGCAAACACCAGAAGTAAAAGGTGGCTAAGGCATTGTCTCTGTCCTATGTGGCTAGCAAAGCAGACACGTAACAAATAATGAGAACTAATGAACATACACAAGCAAGCTAAGCAGTACTGACTTACTACTGCTGTGCCTTAAATTGCCCACTCTCAAAAGCACCATTTGGGTTGGGGATGGTGGTGGTAGAGGCTGACCTCCTCAGCAGCAATATTTCCTAACCAGTAATGGCACAAGCTCAAAACCGAGCGGGCCGGGGACTCAAGTCCAGACCCCACTCCTTGCCAGCAAGTCAATTACTGTCAGAACATGTTATGTATTGTGTTAAAGGTTTACCTGGGGAGAGGAGGGTGCACTGGGGAGAGTGTGCTACTGGTATCTAGTAAGTAGAGGCCAGGGATGCTGCATGTAATACCAATCCTGCCCAGGTTTATCAGAGCAAAGCAGGATCTGCATTGAATCTGGACATTGCCTACTATTCCCTGAGCGCTGGTCTGTCTTGTTTGTCTTGACGTTGTGTTCCAATGTCAGGATATACCCCATTACAGTGAGTGGAGAAATTTAAAAGGCAGAAGTTGTAAAATTATTTTTTCAGCCTTCTATCCAAGATGTTTATATCTGAGAATTCTTTCCTGTTGTTTCTTTTTTCTGTTGCTCGTTTCTCTGGGTCAAACCTGGGTGGCTTGTGCTGTGAACTAGATGGCGGTGCTGTAGACAAGGCTGGGGGCTCCTGGGCAGCCCTCCACTCCATTCTCTCTGGAAGCAGGCTTTCAGCCTCCAAAGTACTCACGGATTGCTAATCCATTCTTTCTCCTTTTCTAGACCTTTTATAAAATCTTTATTTCCGGAAAATCTGCAAGCTGACAAGAAAGGGCGTCCAACTACTGCCGGAAGCAAAATAAAGGTTTGTTCTATTTTGGGAATGTTCTGTAGCTTCCTATAAGAGGTCTATAGCTTCCTATAAGAGGTAGGCTTTTTTAGGGGTCAGGAACTGCCACCACCGGGCAGGATGAGGCCAGTGAGTTCTAAGGGGATGGTTACAGGAGACGTCCAGAAGTAATGCTGTTGCTGCTGGAGAAAAAGATGCAAGCTGAATTTGACTTGCATTGAAACCCCAGATGGATATTAAGTACCTTCACAGCTTAATAGTCAGCAGATGATAATCAGCTACTCTCAGAGGAAATGGATTTAGACTGAATCTGGAAGAATTCATGTTAAACTATCAGAGAAGTTTTATGACTCAGAGCCACGTTTTGAATTTTGACAGCAGTTTTCCAGTGAGGCCCCAAGATTTACCAATATGAAACTTTACGTGTCTGAAATTTTACAGGCTCTTACAGGGGTAATTTATGCATCCCTCCTCCTGGATGTTGCAGGCCTCTCCTTGCTGTGAATTGTGGGCATATCTGGCCAGGGGGTGTCTCCAAGTCAGAGGCAATTCGTTTAGATTCTTACAGTGATTTTGGTAGCTGCCTGTAGGCGGCTCACTGTGTTATCTAAACCATTATGCGGCAAAATTCATGATCCTGATTATCCTCTGAATTGAGAAATGTCAAACACACTTTATAATTTATACTTTCAGAAATCATTTTTTTTTTTAATCACAGCAATGAAATACTTCCCTGATTTTATATCCATAGGCATTGACGAGTAATTAGCAGTAAGGGCTCTGGGGTTCTGTCACCTGGTTCGAATCCCAGCTCTGTGGTTGCCAGCAGGCTACCTAAGTTCTCGGTGCCTCTTCTGCTTTATCTGCAAGGTGGAGATCTTAGTGCCCATCTCAAGGGGTTGCTGTAATGATTAAATGTAATAATTCACTTAAAGCAATTAGCACAGGGCATGAAGCATGATAAACACAAAATACGTATTAGCTCCTGTTCTACCTGGTCAGCCACCTGCTTTGCCAGGTTTGTTGGTCCCGCCTTAGTTCTTTTTGTCCTTTCCTCCTCGTCCTGAGTGTCCAAATCCTACACGTCTTTTCCCATAGATAACCCCACCTACGTGGACACCCGTGGTCATTATTGTCTGTCTTTTTGGCTTACTTTGCCTTCTCTGAGTGTTTCATGTATGGAAGCCTCCCTCCCCAGCTGGTGGTAAGCTTCCTGAAGGCGGGGACACTGGCTGAAAGAAAGGAAACAATCAGTGAAAGTTCATGCAATGAGAAGATTTCAGTCAAGAGGAGCCTACAGCTTTTGTAGAGGAAGTGAGATGCAAGCTGCATTTTGTGCTGCTGGGTAGGGCCCTCTTATATATGTACAAAGAGCTAGAGAAACTTAATAGCCCTGGCTTGGTAACTGGGTTAGGTTCACTGGAGTAGAGAATTGAGTGCTGAGAGCAAAGGAAATTCTCATGAGGCCCCAGATATTGTCTGTGTGAAGTTTCTGACTCATGCCTTCACTTCAAGGTCCTGGATAAGGATTAGCTCTGGGCTGGAAAATGTAGTCACAAGACTGTCACACTCAGATCCAAGGAGCCCAGACCATCAAGGTTGCAATGACTCACTTTCATGTGGTCTGGATTCTCGGTCAAGCTTATTCCCTATAAAAAGGAGGGCAGAGGTTGGGACATTTTTTCCTCCTTGGAAGACTTGATTCCTTTCTTTGCTTCATATTCTAGTCTAGTCAAATACCCGAAAGTGCCAATTTTCTAGGCTGACCCTGAAATGTTTAGGATGGCACATTTCAGACTATTGACGGGTGAGGTCAACCTCAAGTCAGCCAGCTTGTCTAGGGGGCTTGTGTGCTGCAAGTTCTCACCCCCAGGCACTTCCTCTGGTAGGTTGTGTGACAGCCCCACAGACAACCCGACCTTCTGCCTCTAGGAGTGAAATTCTCCCTCTTACAGCAATCACATAACAAAGAGGCTTTATGAAGAATTTTCTCCACCTTTTAGGACCAGTCTTCATATTCAAAGTATTCCAGTTCTTCTCCCAAGTTCAATAGCTTTAATCACAGGCAGCATCTACTAAAGACCAGACAGAGTATTTAGCTGCATTGAATAGTGATTGATGGGGTAGTCGAGAAAGGAGTTTTTAACCATAGAGATAGAGACAGATCAAAACCATTCCTGGAGTACTGATGTACCCATTTGCAACACAGGAAAAGAATACCATGCCCACTCAGTCAGTTGGCATGTATAATACCCTCAACAGGAGAGAGGGGGTGAAAGGTCTATGCCGTGAGTTGTTCATAGTTTATTTCAAAAATACTTCAAAGCCAAATGGGCCTCTTTGTTCACCCAGATCCAAAATAATTCATTTCTACTGGTTAGCTGGAAGTCTGAATTCTTGAAATAATGTTGCCTTCACATGATTGATAAGTGGTTTTGTTTTACCTCTGCTCCATTTTGGCATCCATCCATCCATCAATTCATTCATTCAACAGATCCTTCTTGAGTGCCTTACTATTCACCAGGAATTGTACCAACTATTGCTTATATAGAGGTGAACAAAATGCCTGTCTATGCCATGTGGAGCCTACTGCAGTCTGGTGGCGTGCTCCGGCTGGCCCTGATGGTTTATCAAGTGTTCGACTTTTCAGTGAGGATTCTTTAAAGAGTAAGACTGAAAATAAACCAAGGGTTTTTTTTTTTATACATCACTAAGATAAAAAGAAAATGCACAATTACAACAGATAAACATTTATCTTACTTAAAAGGCATCTGAAAATATTTGTTTTCTTTGATATGTGGGGCTTTTTTTCTTTCTTTGAGAGATACATCTCTCACTGAATATAAGCAGTGCCTTCTTTTGCTTTTTTCAGATACCATTTCTTCAAGAATTGTCAAATTAATTTTTTTAATTTAATTCAACATTTAGTAGAAACACCCTTTAAAGGAAACTGAGGCACAAATAACCATTAAATTAGTCTTGTAAACAGATCCTGTACTTATCAACTTACAGCAAACAAGTGTGTTTCAGTATAATGTAAACATATGGGATGCAAAGTATATAAAAATCAGCAGTTTGGTTTTTAGTTTTTGTTATTGTTAGTGTTTTTCTTTTTAATGAATTATTCTTCAAGGTCTTAGGAGATACTTATGCCTTGGTTTGATAATAAAAACTAAATTTAAAAAAAAGAGAGATACTTATTCTTACTTATCCAGATTCTTGAAGCTAGAAGGTTCAGTATCCACAATGACACTTACTCCCTAGAGCCCTCAAGAATATTTAGAGTTTAGCTTAATATTATGATGTTCAGAAGAAGTTATGGAAGCATCCTGCTGTTAGTAATAGAACAGAGGATGACAAAAGGGTAAAGAGCAAAAGTTGTAGGTGGAAGCGAAGAAGATGGAGGAAGAAAGCAAATTATTTACCAGTAAATGAAGAAGGGAGAGGCGAACTTGGCATGGAAGTGCAAAAGAGATTCAGAATAATCCTTCGTATTTTGTAGTACTTGCAGTAGTTGTAGTAAAATGCAGAGCAGTAAAAGGTAGAGGCCTTAAGCTGTTACTATAAAGGGGAACTTATCAGGGGTTCTAGTGTTGAAGAGGGTAAGAATAAGAAAAGGGCCAAACAGAAATATCACAGCATTGGCTTGCTTTCAATTTATGGGGTTGATATTTTAAAACTATGACTGCTCAAATTCCTGGATAGTCCTGTCTCAAATGCAACTTTTCCACAACATCATCCTCTGCATTCACCAAAAGGAACCCAGCTGCAGAGTGGGATCCCAGCACAGGCCACCACCTGTTCAAAGGAGCAGTACCTCTGTGCTTCCTGAAGGCTACGACTCAAATGGAAGCACGCTCATTTCCTTCTTCACATACTTCCCCGGCAGCAGTCTTCGTATTTTAAACTCCGTGTACTTTTATAAGCCTAGATAAAATCCTTTTGATTTGTGAACCTTCTCATTGATAATCATAGTTGCTCCTTGAACATTTTAACTATTTATGCTGGAAAATGCCAAACATATACAGAAGTAGAGAGAATGATATAGTGAGCCCCGTGTGCTCATCATGCAGCTTCAACTCGTGGCTCTTCTCATTTCACAAATACATCCATCCTCCCTCCTATCCTCAACCCCCAACCTGAACTATTTTGAAGCAAATCTGAGACATTCCCAAACCAATTTGTAGCTTTAGTAAAGTAGAGGTCTATTTTTATAATGGTTCCAGATCTTTCCAGAGATGCCACAGAGGGAGTCACTGCTGTATGTTTATAATCCAACTAAGGAGGAATTAGCTCCTTATGCACTAGTGCCATTGGTCAGGAACAGCAAATTGTGTAATGATGAGAAATATGGTGATTGTTCAAAGCATCCAACATTTTGATATCTCACAGCTTTTGGTCTTGCTGTTCTCTTTTAGTCCTTGTAACAATTCCATGAGGTAGAGTGATTATACCCATTTTGCAGATGGGGAACTGACACTCTGCTAATAAGCAACAAAGCCAGGATTTGAACCTAAGCAATCCTACTCCAGAGCTCTTATTCTAATAAAGATGCACTTGTTAATTTATTTTACCTGAAATCCTATTAAAAGTCAAATAGTAAGGAGATTTTGGGGGCAAATCTGCCTGGCATTATTATTATTATTTTTTTTTTTTTACTTTTTTTTATTGTCTAATATAATATATATACAAAGCAAAGAAAGAAAAAGCAATAGTTCTCAATGCACACTTCAACAAGTAGTTACAGGACAGATCCCAGAGTTTGTCATGGGCTACTATACCATCATCTCAGATTTTTCCTTCTAGCTGCTCCAAAATATAGGAGGCTAGAAGGAATAAATACTTTTTTTTATCATCGCAATCAACTTTTTTTCCTTTTTTGTGTAAAATAACATATATACAGAAAAGCACTAAATTTCAAAGCACAGTACAACAATTAGTTGGAGAACAGATTTCAGTGTTTGGTATGGGTTACAATTCCACAATTTTTGGTTTTTCCTTCTAGCTGCTCTAAGATACTGGAGACTAAAAGAAATATCTATTTAATGATTCAGCAATCATATTAGTTTGTTTAACCCTACCTTCACTGTGTAACTCCACCATCACCTTTGATCTTTTTTTTTTTTTTTTTTTTTAACATGGGCAGGCACCAGGAATTGAACCTGGGTCCTCTGGCATGGCAGGCAAGCATTCTTGCCACTGAGCCACTGTGGCCCGCCCCATCACCTTTGATCTTGCTTGGCCTTATTTTGACACATTTCTTATTCTGATGAGGAAGTATTTGACAACTTTAGAATGCAATTTAAAAAACAAACACACGTTCACTATATATAACAGTAATATTTTAATATTCTCTCATCAGCAGTAACAAACATACCACACCAATACTATGGGTCAATAATAGGGGAGAGATAAGAGGTATGGCAGGATTTGAGTTTTCTTTTTTGTTTTTACTTCTTTTCTGGATAATGAAAATGTTCTGTAACATATACACAGCTTCGGGATGATACTGTGAGCCAGTGATCGTATGCTTTGTACGGTTTGTATGGCGTGTGAATGTAGCTCAATAAAACTGTATTTAAAAAAAAAAGTTGAGGAAAGGGGATTTTCCAGTAGATGGAATGAGTCATGGGAGAGAAAGGAAGAATCAAGGATAACTCCTAGGGTGTTTGTTCCGAACAGTGAGTTGAAGTATGGTCTCATTTACTGAGATGAACAAAATGAGAAGCCTCAACTTGGTAGTTTAAATAGTTCAGATTTCACTTATTTTAGTGTGTTGCATTGATATTTAAAAAAAAAACTAAACAGAAAGATGGCAAAATCTCTTTCAAAAAAAAAAAACAAAAAACATGTGCTCAAATATTCGAAGTGGTGAAAATAAAACTTCAATCAAAACCTAATATTAAGTGGAACAGAAGAGTAGACTGAGAATGATAAGAAGGTGGAATTAACACTTTGTTTTTGGCACGCAGACGTGATAGAACAGGTTTTAGATGCTGCAGATGCTGAGGGAGGAGGCGGGCCTGTGGGCATGTTAGCTTCAGCCTTTGGGGCTGTGGTTCAATTTACAAAATGGCAATTCTGTTCAATTTACAAAATGGCAAATCTACTGTTTAGATTTGCAAGTTTTACATTTTACTCGTTAGAAAATAAAGCAAATTCTCGAAGCAGCAAATACTATGGATTTTATTTTATATGTTTTCCCCTTTAAGACTCTTCATAGAGGTGCATAACCATGACCCAATCTCTTGCACCCTCTTGTTCAAGGAAGCTTTGGTATTTGGTATTTTATTGTATTCTAATTCTTTAAAATTTAAAACTGATCTGTAGGATGTAATCAATAGGCTATTCTGGTAACACTCCCATTATCTTGATTATAAATAAGAGTGTGATTTATGTAATAACAGTAAAGGGCTCACTAAGTTCTTTATTGTTGTGGCTGGAAGGGACCGGTATGGAAATTAGAACCAAATATTGACACTACAGGGAAACAGAATTTAGCTCAGAGCTGGCAAAGATGAACTGGGATGCAGTGTTTTCTTTTCCTTTTTTTAAAAAATATTTTTATTGAGATACCTTCACACACCACTCAGTCCATCCAAAGTATACCATCAGTGGCCCACAGTATCATCTCATAGCTGCACATTCATCGTCATGACCATTTTTAGAACATTTGTATCACTCCAGAAAAAGAAACAAAAAGACAAAAGAAAAAACCCATATATCTCATACCCTAACCCCTCCTTCTCATTACCACTATTGTAATCTACCCAATTTTTTAGCCTTTTCTCACCCCCCCATTATTTATTTATTTATTTGTCCTTATTTTTCTTATTTGGGATGCAGTATTTTCTAAGTGAAGCTGGATTTGAGAGGTATGGGATATGATAGAATATTCAAGCATCAGGCAGGTGATTGGAGTGGGTGACTTTTAACATCTATTTCAGCCTTGAAATTAAGGTATAAGAGGTCTTCTAGTCCAACCCACTTATTTTATAGGAGAGGAAACTGAAGCCTAGACAATTTAGTGATTTGTCATGTAGCTTACAAGCAGCAGAAGCAGTTCGCCAACCAAGGTCTGCCTTAATCTGTGTTGGGGTTAGAATGAGGGGCTTTTACTGTAGGTCTTCCCTCATTGTGTAGTCCGTCTTTATACTTTGATCACTGCATCTGTTGGACAAGTGTCATTTGTAGCTTTCTGTCCTAACTCATGGACTGTGCTTGGCTATATAGAATGACTTCAGCAGAAATGTAAAGTTGACTACTGTCTATGAACATTCAGGATAATTTTGATGATTAAAATGTATTTCCTATATTTGTGTGACACCTGAGACTCAGAATTAGAGCTCTGAAGCTATGAAAGTCAGCAGTACCCCATAGAGGAATTGGTTAAAAAGTTGATAAGAGGGATCTGACTTCAACTAGAGATATGAATGAAGCTGATCTGGATAAGACTGAGGTAAATCATAATATGGGGGCATCCATATTTTAAAACTTCAGCTTCTAAGTGGGACCAAAGGGAAAGATGTTTATTTGGTGCTAAATTTATATTTGGGGTAGTGCATTTCCTAACTTAACCTCTGTGGTCACTTTAGTTGAACACCATAAGTACATGAAATCTTGAGACTTTAGTCTCAAGTCTAAAGGCATGAGACTTTATTGGTTTGTCCCGGTTAGTATCATGCCCCAATATATCCCAGAGTAATTTGGGCAGTGAATAAAGAAGTATTTGTAAGGTCCCCATGGGGCCCGGGGAGAAAGGAGGCAATATTCAACTTCCCTATTGGGAGAATTTTTGATATTCTCACAAGCAGTCGAGACAACCAAATCAATAAGCTGAGCCCTCAAACTTGGGGCTCATCCCTATGAAACTTATTTCTGCAAAGGATAGGCTAAGCCTACTTAAAATTAGGCCTAAGTGTCACCCCTCGAGAACCTCTCTTATTGCTTAGATATGGCCTCTCTCTAAGCCAACATGGCAAGTTGAACTCACTGCCCAACCCCCACATGGGACATGACTCCCAGGAGTGTAAATCTCCTTTGCAACAGAACGATGAGCTGGGACCTAGCATCAAGGAATTGAGAAAGCCTTCGTAACTAAAAGAGGGGAGAGAGAAATGAGACAAAGTTTCAGTGACTGAGAGATTTCAAACAGAGTCAAGAGGTTATCCTGGAGATTGTTCTTATGCATTATACAGATATCTATTTTTAGTTTATAGTGTATTGGAGAGGCTGGAGGGAGGTACCTAAAACTGTTGAACTTCCAGTAGCCTTGACCTCCCTGAAACTGTTGAACTTCCAGTAGCCTTGTTTCTTGAAGATGATTATATAACGACATAGCTTTTACAATGTGACAGTGTGATTGTGAAAACCTTGTGTCTGATATGCCTTTTATCTAGGGTATGGACAGATGAGTAAAAAGTATGGATAAAAAAATAAACAAATAATAGGGTGGGCAAAGGGTAAAATAAGTTGGGTGGCTGGAAATACTAGTGGTCAATGAGAGGGAGGGGTAAGGGGTATGGTATGTGTTCTAGTTTGCTAGCTGCGGGAATGTGATAATACCAGAAACAGAATGGCTTTTTAAAAGGGGAATTTAGTAAACTTTAAGTTTACAGTTCTAAAGCCATGAAAATGTCCCAATTAAAGCAGGTCTTTAAAAATGTTCAAATTAAGGCACCAGGAGGTTACCTTCACTCAAGAAAGGCTGATGAAGTTCAGATTCTCTCTCTCAGCTGCAAAGGCACATGGCGAATATGGATGATGTCCACTAGCTTTCTCTCCAGGATTCTTTTTTCATGAAGTCCCCTGGGACATTTTCCTTCTTCATCTCCAAAAGTCTCTGACTGCCTGGGCTCTCATGGTTCTCATGGCTCTCTCATCATTCTGAAGCCTTCTCCAAAATGCTTCCTCTTTTAAAAGACTGAAGTAAACTAATCAAGACCCACCTGGAATGGGTGGAGTCACGTCTTCCTCTAATCAAAGGTTAATACCCACAATGAGCGAGTCACATCTCTGTGGAGATAATCTCATCAAGTTTCCAGCCTACAGTGCTGAATAAAGATTAACAGAAACGGCTGCCTCCACATGATGGATTAGGATACAAACATGTCATTTCTACAGTATGTAGTCCTTTCAAACTGACGCAATATGTATGAGTTTTTTCTCTTTATTTCTTTTTCTGGAGTGATGCAAATGTTCTAAAAAATGAAGGGCACCATGGAAAGGAGGAAGTGCACTTGCCTTCCAGACAGACATTGCCCAACTTATTTTTCTTATCATCGATACTTTCTATTCCAACAAGGAAATTTTCCTTCTGGAGTTGATCTCTAATGCTTCTCATTCTTTGGACAAGATTCACTAAGAAAGCCTGGTAGACCTCTCCAAATTGGGCAGTAGTAAAGAGTTGAAAATTGACATCATCCGCACCCCCCAGGAATGTACCCTGACTCTCATGGATATAGGCATTGGCATGACTAAGGCTGATCTCATAAATAATTTGAGAACCATTGCCAAGTCTGGTACCAAAGCATTTATGGAGGCACAGCAGGCTGGGACAGATATCTCCATGATTGGGCAATTTGGTGTTGACTTCTATTCTGCCTACTTGGTGGCAGAGAAAGTGATTGTGATCACAAAGCACAAAGATGATAAGCAGTATGCCTGAGAGTCTTCCAGTGGGGGTTCCTTCATTGTTCATATTGACCATGGGGAGCCTATTGGCTAGGGTACCAAAGAGATCTTGCATCTTAAAGAAGAACATACGGAGTACTGTGGAGAGGCGGGTCAAAGAAGTGGTGAAGAAGCACTCATAGTTCACATGCTACCCCATTCCCTTTTATTTGGAAAAGGAATGAGAGAAGGAAATCAATGATGATGAGGCAGAGGAAGAGAACAGTAAGAAAGAAGAAGATAAGGATGATAAGAGAAGCCCAAGATTGAAGATATGGGTTCAGATAAGGAGGATGATATTGGTAAGGACAAGAAAATGAAAACCAAGAGGATTAAGGAGAAGTACACTGATCAAAAAGGAAAAACTGAACAAGACCATCAAACCCTGATGACATCATCCAGGAGGAACATGGAGAATTCTACAAGAGTCTTTCCAACAATTGGGAAGACCACCTGGCAGTCAAGCACTTCTCTGTGGGAGGTCAGTTGGAATTTCAGGCATTGCTGTTCATCCCCCACTGAGCTCCCATTGACCACTTTGAAAACAAGAAGAAAAAGAACATCAGATTTTATGTCTGTTGTGTGTCCATCATGGACAACTGTGATGAATTGATATCAGAGTATCTCAACTTCATTCATGGCATGGTTGACTGTGAGTCCCTGCACCTGAACATCTCATGAGAAATGTTGCAGCAGAGCAAAATCTTGAAGGTCATTCACAAAAACACTGTGAAGATGTACATTGGGCTCTTCTTTGATAGGAAGAGCCTGGTCTCAGTTAACAAGAGGGGTTTGGAGCTACTGGAGGATGAGGAAGAGAAAGAGAAAGTGGAGGAGAGTAAATCCAAGTTTGAAGACCTCTGCAAGCTTATGAAGGAAATCTTGCATGAAAAGGTTGAGAAGGTGACGGTTTCCAATAGGCTTGTGTGTGTGTCTTCATCCTGTTGTATTGTATCGTATTGTAACTAGCAAATGTGGATGGACAGCCAACATGGAGCAGACAGGAAAGCCCAGGCAGTTTTGGACAACTCTACAATGGGTTACATGGTGGCCAAAAAGCACCTGGAGATCAACCTTGACCACCCCATTGTGAAGACACTGCAGCAGAAGACTGAGGCAGACAAAAATGACAAGACAGTCAAGGACCTGGTGGTGCTATGTTTGAAACTGTGCTGCGCTCCTCTGGCTTCTCCTTGAGGATTCCCTGACCCACTCAAACCACATCTTCCGCATGATCAAGCTAGGTTTAGGCGTGAAGATGATGTGACAGCAGAGGAACCCAGTGCTGCTGTTCCTGATGAGATTCCCGCACCTTGAGGGTGACAAAAGATGCATCTCACATGGAAGAAGTAGATTAGGTGTTTATATACCCACAAACCTTGTACCCACTGCATAGTGTTCCCCTGGTTCCCACAACAGCCCAGGTGGCCTGTCCCACCTGGCTCCATCTACTGATACCTAGTGGGTTTTTTCCCCCTTTCCTGTCCAAGGTAGGTTGCAAGGGCCATGAGCTCCATCCCATTTGACAGTGGGTTTGGATGTTGTGTATTGTGAGGTTTTTTTGTTGTTGTTCTGAAATTAAAGTGCACAAATAAAGACTATGCAGTCTTATACACACACACAAAAAGTTGTATTCCCATTAGCAAAAATTAATTACCCCTCCACCTGACGGCTTCTGTTTAATACACAGTTAAAAAAAAAGAATGCATTGCTTAAAAAGAAAAAGATAGCAAGTCTTAACAAAAATGTAGAGTATTTTAAACTGTCAGACATTTCTGGTGGGAATGTAAAATGGGGCAATCACTTTGGATAAGTCTGTCAGTTCTTCTAAGAGTTAAACTTATCACCCAGCCATTCTACCAAGGTATATGCCTATGAAATGAAAATGTATCTCCATGCAAATATGTGTACATGAATGTAAATAGCAGCATTAAACACAATAGCTTCATAGAGGAAAGAATACAAATATCTATCAACTGAAGAATGGATAAACAAATACTGGTGTAGCCATCCAATGAAATATTATTCAGCTATAAAAATAAATGAAGTATTGATACATACTACAACATGGATAAACAAAAAACATTAAGTACAACAGGCCAGTCACAAGGGCCACATATGTATGGTTCCATTATATGAAATGCCAAGAATAGGCAAATGCATAGAGAAAGTAAAAAGATTCATTGTTATATAGGGAGAAGTTTTTTAGGGGAAATGGAATGTAACTGCTACTGGGCACAAGGTTTCTTTTTGGGGTGATGAAAATGTTGTAATATTGGTTGTGTTGATGGATGCACCACTCTGAATACACTTAAAACTACTGAACTGTATACTTAAATTGGTGAATTATATGAGTGTGAATTATATCTCAATAAAGCTATTTGAAAAAATTTTAATTACCCCTCCACCTTGAAGTCTTCTGTTTAATACCAACTCACCCAATCAATCCCTCTGTATCACACTAAATTATCCCTATCTTTGTTAGGAAGGTGATATATCATTGTGTGTAAGGAGACTTTGGTAGCCCACGGACTTGGTTTCAGTCCTCAGCTCTGCTGCTTACTACTGTGGCATCTTGAGCAAAACTTTATTTCTTTAAATTTCTCATCTGTGAAACAGAATAATAGTAATTAGTTTTTAGAGTCATTCTACAGCATAGATAATCCATATGTCCAGTCCATTATATATACTCAGTAAACATTATCAATCACCGCATAGATAATCCATATATCCAGTCCATTATGTATGCTCAGTAAATATTATCCATCACCATTTTGAGCTAGAGGCAACTATGTCAAGTGACATACATGCTTAAGTTACACTTGTCTCTTTATGTTTTCTTTCTTTCAAATTTTATTGTGGTAACACATGTATAACATAAAATTTGCTATTTTAACCACTCTTAAGCACAATTCAATGACATTATATTTACAATATGTGGTCCCATCCCCACTATCCATTAACAAAACTTTTACTCTGAAGATATGCTGTTAAAGAACTGCTTAGGACAGAAGGATCTATAAAGTTATTCTTGCTGTTATGGTAATTTTTTAAAGAAGCCTTGTTATAAGATACTGCAGTCCTCCCCACCTTCCTCTTATGAGTTGCAGAAACTGTCAGATTTGTTCTGAAGTGCAGTCTTCATCAACAAAGAAGATAAAAGTCAAACTACTTTTTCATCATAGGGCTTTGCTTTGATTATGGAACCTCTGCAGCTTTGTCCTTGATTTCAAGAATTGCAAAGAATGCTGTATTCTGAACATCTAAACAGCAAACTGAATTCACCAGTGAAATATTGCTTTGAATATACCCAAGAGTTTTTCTCAAGGGTTTCAGATTTCCCAAGCCCATGAAAACCAAAAGGCCCTAATTGAGAGAGGGTTGTCTTCTGCAAGCAAATCACTTCTGCTCACTTAGCAACGGTTTTCTGGCTTTCGAGATGGCTTTTCACTATTTTCTTTTAGAGGTTTTCTCTCTTCTGCTTATTTGCTTGGAAGAAGAGATTGCATGTGTTCTAGCCACATCCTTGGACCCACAGAGTATGCTCAGCTGGGTGGTGGAGGTAATGCTGATGCAAGCTCTGCCCCTGTATCTTCAAACAAAGCTTGAGAAACTCATGATTCGAAGCAAGTTTAGCTTTCCTTATGTAGTTTCTTCTGCTTGAACGTAGTTGACCTTTGGGTGCCCAATGAGATAAATGATTTTATATGGTATATTTTAACTTTGTGAAGTAGTAAATGATCTGCCACATTGAAACTGCTCAAACTCTGTGAAGTTTGGAAAAGAATACATGGAGGAAAAAGTTGTGTAGAGATGCCATATGAGAAGTTTATAAATTCTAAGTTTTTATGAATCGCACATATTTTGTGCATTATAAATTTCTATCATTTTAATACAATGATTCTTCATTGGTTGGATTTTCAGTAAAGAAAGCAAAAGTTGTTTTAATGATTTATCCTTGCAAATAATTTGCCTCCCCAAAAGAAAAGTAATGAGGAGTGTATTTACAAAGGTTCTAAGTCAATATAATATGAACTTACTTTGTTATTAACGTGACATCTTCCTTGCACTGAATGAAGTGAATTGTTATTTACTAGGATTTTTGTTGTTTTGTTTGGTTTTAGTAACTGTACTAAAAATACCCAGTCGCTTTCAAAGATCAAATTTCAGACGTATTTAAGGGTTAAAATCATCATAAAAGTCAATAGAGCTTTAAGAGAGTCTAAGCTTAATGAACAAATTATCATTATATTTCCACCCTGGAGTGTCACATCAAAGTACTCTTTGAAAGCTGATGTATAAAGGGGAAAGTTTCGTGTTTCTGATGTTATTCTTCCTTTCTAGAAACAAGCCAATGACCTTGTGAGCACCCTAATGAAATGTACACCTCACTACATTCGCTGCATAAAACCAAATGAAACGAAGAAGCCCAAAGACTGGGAGGAAAGCAGGTATGGGCATAATTGGGCCCTGGTATGTGTTTGTCATGCCCTGGTGTCTTAACTTTTTCAGAACCGATCCCGTATATATATATGTATTTCTTTCCTTTATTGTGAAAAATGGCATATGTACTAAAAAGCAATAAATTTCAAAGAATATCGCAACAATTAGTTGTAGAACAGATTTCAGAGTTTGATATAGGTTGCAATTCCACAATTTTAGGTTTTTACTTCTAGCTGTTCCAAGACACTGGAGACTAAAGGAAATATCAATATAATGATTCAGTAATCATACACATTTGTTAGGATTTAACTTCTCTGTTATAACCCCATGTTCTAGTTTGCTAGCTGCTGGAATGCAACATACCAAAGATGGATTGGCTTTTAATAAAAGGGGATTTCTTTCGTTAGTTCTTCAGAGCAAAGGCAGCTAACTTTCCACTGAGGTTCTTTCTTATGTGGGAAGGCACAGGGTGTTCTCTGCTGGCCTTCTCTCCAGGCCTCTGGGTTCCAACAGCTTTCCCTGGGGTGATTTCATTCTACCTCTCCAAAGGCCTGGGCTGAGCTGTGAGTGTTGAGATGAGGTATGCTGAGCTGCTTGGGCTGTGCTACGTTGAGCTCTCTCATTTAAGCACCAGCCAGTTAAATCAAACATCATTCATTGCAGCAGGCCCTTCTCCTAGCCGACTGCAGATGTAATAGGCAATAGATGAGGCTCACACGCCATTGGCTCATGTCCACAGCAATAGATCCAGGCACCTTCACCTGGCCAAGTTGACAACTGAATCTAACTACCACACCCCACCTTCTCCTTTGATCTTTATCCCACTGTTTAGGGGTATTTGGGCTATGCCCATACTAACTTTTTCATGTTGGAAGGGACTGTCGATAATACGGGATAGGGGGATAGAACTAGTTGATGTTCTGGAGAGGCTGGCCCCTCTGCATTTCAGGACTTATCTGGCCTAGGAACCCATCTGGAGGTTGTTGGCTTTTGGAAAGTAATCCTAATGCATGGTATCTTTGTAGAATCTCAGATATCTAACATCCTAGGTGTTCTCTAGGATTGGCAGAAATAGTTTTGTTGTTGTTGTTGTTGTTGTTGTTGTTTTAACATGGGCAGGCACTGGGAATCGAACCCAGGTCCTCGGGCATGGCAGGCAAGCATTCTTACCTGCTGAGCCACTGTGGCCCGCCCACAGCAGAAATAGTTTTGGTTGGAGCTTGGCAAACCATAAGTGACAATGTCTAACTGAAGCTTGCAACTCTATTTGAATTCTCTCAGCCACTGATACCTTATTTGTTACACTTCTTTTCCCTGTTTTGGTCAGGATGGCATTGTCTATCCAATGGTGCCAGGGCCAGACTCGTTCTTTTTTTTTAATTCTTTTTTTAATTAATTTTTAATTTTTTTTAAAAAAGCAACAAACAAAAACATTCTTAACATATGATCATTCCATTCTACATATATAATCAGTAATTCACAATATCATCCCATAGTTGCATATTCATCCTCATGATCATTTCTTAGAACATTCGCATCAATTTAGAAAAAGAAAACAGAAAAAAAATTCATACATACCATATCCCTTACCCCTCCCATTCATTGATCACTACCATTTCAATCTCCTAAATTTATTTTAACATTTGTTCCCCCTATTATTTATTTTTATTCCATACGTTTTACTCGTCTGTTGCTAAGGTAGATAAAAGGAGCATCAGACACAAGGTTTTCACAATCACACAGTCACATTGTGAAAGCTATATCATTATACAATCATCTTCAAGAAACATGGCTACTGGAACACAGCTCTACATTTTCAGGCAGTTCCCTCCAGCCTCTCCATTACATCTTGACTAACAAGGTGATATCTATTTAATGCGTAAGAATAACCTCCAGGATAACCTCTCAACTAACTCTGTTTGGAATCTCTCAGCCATTGACACTTTATTTTGTCTCACTTCATTCTTCCCCCTTTCGGTCGAGAAGGTTTTCTCAATCCCTTGATGCTGAGTCTCAGCTCATTCTAGGATTTCTGTCCCACATTGCCAGGAAGGTTTACACCCCTAGGAGTCATGTCCCACGTAGACAGGAGGAGGGCAGTGAAGTTGTGTTGGCTGAAGAGAGAGACCACATCTGAGCAAAAAAGAGGTTCTCTTGGGGGTGACTCGGCCTAATTTTAAGTAGGTTTTCTCCTATCTTTTGTGGGATTAAGTTTCACATGAACAAACCCCAAGACTGGGGACTCAGCCTATTGCTTTGGTTGTCCCCACTGCTTGTGAGAATATCAAGAATTCTCCACTGGGGAAGTTGAATTTTCCCCCTTTCTCACCATTACCCCAAGGGGGACTTTGCAAATACTTTTTTATTCACTGTTCAAATCACTCTGGGATTTATTGGGGCATCACTCTAGACAAACCTACAAAATCTTATGCTGTAATCAAGGTTCCAGGTACTTATGGTGTGCAATTAAGCTGTCCACATAAGTTATATTAGGAACCGCACTAGTCAAAATATAAATTTTGTACCAAATAAACATTTCTTGCTTTAGTCTCACACATAAGTTAAAATTTTAAAATATTATTTACCATCTATTTTCAACACCCTACAGTAAATGACATTCCTTTGTCCTTCCTAATGCGAAAACATTTTTAAATTTGTACATTTAGTCACTATCATTATATACTCTAGGCATTCCTAGATTATATCATCTCAGGCTTTATCGCCTTTCTTTCTGATTTCATTTGTGACCCCAGCCCTCCTCCCTCTATCATTCTCACATTCACCTTCATTCAGTGTTCTAACATAATTGTATTACAGTTAGGTAGTATTGTGCTATCCATTTCTGAATTTTTACAATCAGTCCTGTTGCACAATCTGTATCCCTTCAGCTCCAATTATCCAATGTCTACCCTATTTCTATCTCCTGATGGTCTCTGTTACCAGTGAAATTCTCCAAGTTTATTCATTAATGTCAGTTCATATCAGTGAGACCATACAGTATTTGTCCTTTTGTTTCTGGTTCATCTCAGCCTAATGTTGTTAAGGTCCAGCCATGTTGTTACATATTTCATAACTTTATTCTGTCTTACAGCTGCATAATATTCTATCGTATATATATACCACAGCTTGTTTAGCCACTCGTCTGTTGATAGACATTTTGGCTATTTCCATCTCTTCACAATTGTAAATAATGCTGCTATAAACATTGGTGTGCAAATGTCCATTTGTGTCCTTGCCCTCATGTCCTCTGAGTAGATACCTAACAATGGTATTGCTGGGTCGTATGGCAATTCTATACTTAGCTTCCTGAAGACCCGCCAAACTGCCAGGCTCATTCTTGGGAGTCATCTCTCATGCTGCCAGGGGGACTTTCACCCTTGCATGTCATGTCCCACTTAGAGGGGAGGGTAATGATTTTGCTTGCAGTTGGACTTAGAGAGAGAGAGAGAGGCCACATCTGTGCAACAAAAGAGGTCCTCTGGAAGTAACTTTAAGGCATAACTATAAGTAGACAATACATATATATATATATATTTTTTTTACCTCCTATATTTTCTTGAAATATTCACAGTGCCATTCAGTTCAGAATTAGCAATTCATAATATTGATCTTGACTAGTCTGAGGGCAGATTTTTTAAAAAAATGCAAAACCTTAATGCTGTAGAGTCACGGTGGTCTCAAAATTAGTTTGAAGCTCTAGGTAGACATTCTTGATCCACTCAGCTCTGATGACATCCATCAGATGGGGACCAGAGTGCTTACCTTGAGAGTGAAGTTCCAGAGAGCTGGATAAAAAGAAGTCTGCTGGGCGGCTGCCGTGGCTCAGCAGGCAGAGCTCCGACCTGCTGTGCTGGAGGTCTGGAGTTCGATCCCTGGTGCCTCCTGCCCATATGCAAATTAAAAAAATAAATAAATAAATAGAATAAAAGCATTTAAAAAAAAAAAAGAAGTCTGCCATTAGGATTGCTCATGACAGTGCCGGGGCTGGGCTGTAGGCTCAGTATTGAAGAGCAGAGTGAGCCTGGTAGGGAATAGGCCAAAGGAAAGATGTGGAACCCAAGCATTCAATGTGCCTTTTCCTCCTTAACTTCTGAGAAAGCCTGGTTCACTGTTCCTTTGACAACTGGCATTTGGGGGCTTGACCTATGCAAGATGGAAGCGGATGCTTGGTAGGAGAAATGATGAGAGAATGGCATTTTTGTCCCCAGCTGGGGGGTCCAGACGCACATTTTTGAGTGGCCTTATCCTAGTGTTAATAGAAATATAGGCAGAAGAGCTGGTGAGAGAACTTGAGAAGAGGTTGTTGTGAAATAATCAAGTCAAAGGATGTGGGCATACCAGAACTGTTATCTCTTCTCTCTTTTGGAGAAAAGAAAGCAGTCTAAAGTATCAAGTGATTTAATCAATGTTAAACTTCAGGAGAGGACCAGTTGGAAATTACCTCCTCTGCAGGACATATATAAGTTCATTTCCCATCCTACCAGCACATTCTATGGCAAATAGAGGAAATACTTGATTCTTTGTAGGAGGGAAAACATACACATTAAGGAAAATGCCTAAGCTCAGACAATCACTGTCTGAAATTTTTTCTTTATATTTAAATATTTCATGGTACTGTCTGTTCTCTCATCTTAAGAAATCATGATGCTTGGACATTGAAGCCTTCCTTTTGGTCAATTCTCCATCTTGTTGAATAATTTCATCAATAGATGCATGTTGCTAAGTCTTTTCTGTTTAATTGTTGAAATTTTTCAATTTTATGTAATCTAATGTTCCTCCTACAATGTTGTCTGTTAATGATTTCAGGCTCCGATAAGGAACTCACTCTTCTCAAGGTTCTGAGTCCATCCATGGATGACACTACTAGTATGCTCTTACAGTCCTTCTCTAAGTCAGTTTTACCTTGGTCCAAGTTCTGTCATCCACCATGAGAATTTTTCTCATTACTGTTCCACTTGACAGCTCTTTTGATAGTTAAAGTGGTCAAGGCAGCCATCATGTTTCCTGTGAATCTTGTCTTCCATGGGCTAATCACTCAGTTCCTCAGCAGTTCCCCTTGGGACATGGAATCCGACCACTCCCCGTGGTCATTCTCCTGGCCTCATCATTGACTTAATCTCCCTAGTCCTTGGGTTATTCCTCTTTAAACTGAAAGTTAATCTGGAACAGGTCATCCAATTTTTTACAAGTTATATTAGAGAAATTTAAAAATATATACAAAAGTTGACAGAGTAGTTTCACAAATTCCCATGTACTTGTCACCTAATGTCAATAATTACCAGCTCATGAATCATCTTCTGGCTTCATCCTCGTCTGTTCCCTCCTTCCTCCCCAGGTATTTTGAAACAATCCCAGACATCATATCCTTTCAGTTATAAATATTTTGTTGTAAGAACTCTTGTTTATAAACGTATAACTACAATAACATTATCACACCTAAAAATGATACTCATTCTTTTGATATTAGATATTAAATCTGTGTTCAAATTTTCCTGATTGTCATATATTTATTCATTTTTTTTACAGTGTATTTGATTCAGCACCCAAATAAGATCGGTCCATACATTGCAATTGATCTCTTTTTTGTTCTTCTGACAATTTATCATGGAAGAAACTGGGTTGTTTATTCTGTAGCTGCTCACTGTCTGAATTTTTCAAACTGGATACTTGTGGTATCATTAGCATGTTTCTCTATCCTCTGTATATCCTAGAAATTGGTTCTTAGAATTAGAGACTTTATCAAATTCAGGTTTAATTTTTTTTCTTTCACTTTCTCTTCCTTATTTCTCTTCCTCTTTCTCCTCCCTTTTTTCTAAGAATACCTCATAGGTGATAATGTATTTTTCCATTAGGAGGCACATGCCTGGTTCCTATCTCTTCATGCTGTTTACAGACATTGATAACCAAGGCTTATATTCATTAATTCATCATGGGTAGCTAAATCATATTTTAATTTTTGCCTTCATTTTTGAACTGCAATACATCTATAAGAGAAAATACCCCTAAATAACTCTATGGTACTCTGTGATGCCACCCAATTTTTTCATACATATATCCCTATTTATTGAGCAATCATGGTACTATGCTAGGGACTGGGGAAAAGATAAAAAGACATATCCCCTGATATCAAGGAGTGCTGGGTCTTGTGAAATGCTCCTGAGGATTCTAAACCTGGGAAGCCAACTTTGCTTTCTCTATGGAGGGAGAATTTCCCATTGGCCTATACAAAATATTTTGTAGCATGCATGGTGAGAATTAATGACAAAGCCCCAGCTACGAGAACAGCAGGAATAGCACCTTCCATCTGACGGAAAGGACACTCCCAGATCATTCTCCCCATGACTGTCAGCCTGCCCCTGTTTCTGTGTCATTCTTACACACACACCCCATGCATGCACATCACACTCACAGGCACGTGCAAATACACGCACAGAGCAGAAGGATGGGGTATTATAGGCAATCTCAAAAATAAATTTTGAGAAGCTTGGAAGCTGGGGTAGGGCTAGGGCTGCTTTAGCCCACCCTCCCCATCCTGTCAAAATCCACCAATCTTCTCTTCCCCAGCCCTCCCCACAAACATAATCTTAAATGAAAACCTTCCACTTGCCTTACGAATGCACCCCTACCAACACTAGCCCTTACCAAGTAGATTGCCCCTCCAATATAGAAATTGTGTATGAGCTACTACTTGCAAGTTCCCAACCCTGAAAATTGCAGTGAGGAACGTCATGACATAAATTAACCCATGTAAACTTTTAAGAAGTCTGGAAAAAAATAAAAAATAAAAAAAAAAAAAAGAAGTCCAGGGTATCAGTTGGTAAAGGGTTGGTTTATATTTCCAACAGTATCATTTCCTGGGATTCCTCCCTTAATCCCAGGTTTGGTTTTATTGCCTGATGAGTGGTTTCATTTCCTCCATGAATGTTGAGTGCTTGGTGTCCTTGAAAGGGCAGTGAGCTTCACTGGCAGGGATTACACACTCAGTTGAAGTCTTTGGTGGACGCATTTACTCATTCCACAAATTTATGGGGTGTGGGTTTTTTCTTTTCCTGTCGAACTGTTTTTATTTGGCTTTTGGCAAAATTGCTTGCCCTGGATTCTGAACGGCTGCCCTAGCAGACTTCTCAGGCCTTGACCTACTTGAATTAATGAGCTGAGAATAGTCTGGACAAGGGCCCCTCCCAAGAGGAGGCACTGGCCCAACCCAGGGAACCACTGGGCACTGCCAGCCTCCCTAATGTTCCCTGAGGAGGCAGCAGTACTCCAGGGATATTAAAAAATCTACTCAGATCCCTTGATTGCATGAAATTTAAAATGTTACAGGATTTGCTAAACTGGTTGTCCTGCTGATGAAAAATTCAATAAAAAATTTTCCTGATTGTCGTAGTTATAATGAATGAAACAATGTTTTCACATGAGGAATATTCCTGCCTATGTGATTCATGGACAAGGAATGTTTCTGTTTAAATCAATGGGTGATGCATTTTCTTTCTCAAAAGCTTGGAGTGTAGCCAATATTTATTAAAAGAACATTAAAATGAGCAAATATCTGAAATGGGCAGCCTTGTGCTCATTTTCCTTACTAGAAAAAAGGCCATTGATGAGTTTTGGATTTGGTGGATGGGAGAAGGGAAATTATTTTTCTCAATCAGATTTTTACCACTTTAACCAGATATTCATGGCAAAGCATGTCTTTTATTTGTCTCTCTCTCCACTCTATCTAGGCAGCTGTGGATATTGAGTTTTAGTTAATTTTTGGAGGGGCCAGTATTTTTTATGGTGACTCAAGTAAAGACCAATTAAACTTTAGACTTTTCAAATATCCCTCACCATGACCTGTCTTTTTTTCCATGGCCGTCAAGGTTTCAATTCCTCTTGGTTTTTCCACCTCCTTCTCTCTCCACCCTACCCACATCTTTTCTACCTTTGAGCCTTTCTTTGCTTTTCCTGTGGCCTCTACCTTCTCCTCTGCGTGAATCCTGGTGAATTCAGTTCATCCAGCTGGGTCCAGGCACATGTCACTGTCTCTCAGAAGCCTCTGTGAAAAATCCATTTCCTTTTCTATTCTCCTTTGGCAGTTTATCTATCTGTGGCTGGATATATAGTAGAATGATAAAAGCTTTATGTTACC
Organism: Myrmecophaga tridactyla; assembly: GCA_004026745.1. Lineage (NCBI taxonomy): Eukaryota > Metazoa > Chordata > Mammalia > Pilosa > Myrmecophagidae > Myrmecophaga > Myrmecophaga tridactyla. Next base: position 45,186 of record PVIY010007190.1, read on the forward strand.
CATGCCAGGAGCTGGCTGAGAGGATTGTACCCACCAAAGAAGTAAATTCTAACATCACCACCCCCATTTCATAAAGGAGGAAACTGAGGCACAGAGTGTCAAAGCCAGGAGCACACCCAGAAACCAGCTTCAAAACCTGGCTCTCAGGGGTACAAGGGTAGTTCAGTGGTAAAATTCTTGCCTGCCATGCAGGAGACCCTGGTTCAATTCCCAGCCCATGCACTTACTCCAAAAAACAAACAAGCAAATAAACAGAAAACCAAACAAACAAAAATTCAACAAATGGTGCTGTAATACCAGAATACTCACATGGGAAAAGAATAAAATGTGACCCCACTGTATGGCATACAAAAACAAGAATAAAAAAAAAAAAATTGGCTCTTAAACACTGCACCATGTGTGGGTCCTCCAATTGGAATCATGCATTGTCCTTTATTTTATTATTATTATGTTTTTGACATGGGCAAGCTCCGGGACTCAAACCCGGGTCTCCGGCACAGCAGACGTATTCTTATTTATTTATTATTTTATTATTTTATTTGTTTATTTTGGTGTTCTAACACCTCCCATGGTGTAACTGGCACATGGCAGGCATCAGCAGGTGTGGGGCTTAGTTGGAAATGATGAATTTTATGAGAGACTTGCTGAGGAGACAGCTACTGGGAACCTATGAGAAACTGTAAAGAGAGTGCTACTGATTGCGTTTTCAGCTCAGCAGGCTCTGAGGGGCCCATTCTCCAGAACCAGTCATTTAGCATGGATAAAGCCAAGTAGACCAAATCAGGAACTTGGGGAGCTAGCTACCTTCCTACCACAACACAATTCTAGCGTCCTATCTTCAAAAGAAAGAGATAGAGAGTGCACTTTTTTTATGTCTCATTTTCTTTAAATCTCATGCTTTCACTTGCCTGTGTGCAGCCAGCCTGCACAGCACACGGCAAAGGCCCTATTCCACCTCCCCAAATGGATCATCAGAGCTAGTGTTCCCAATCTCTCCCGGCATCCAGGGTATTGTGCGTCTCAGCAGGGGCTGGATTTTCATAACTCACATGTCTGTGCATCACCCCAAAGGCAGGCCCACTAAGCTGACAGCGTGATGAGGGACACTGTTTTTGTGTGAAGACTCCCCGTGTGAGGACATCGATCTAGCAGTGCTCTGCATAGCCACTTTTCACAATAAATTGCTGGGTTTTTACTATTATAAATGCCAACCAAAAACATAAGCTCAATATATTTTTAGAACATTTTCAATTTAGGCATTTGAAATGAATAGTTTTATATGCCTTTTCCTAGTCTGTGCTGGAAGAGCCTTGATGTATAGTCTCATTAGCTCTAGAATCAATATTGAACTTAAGGTTCAATAACAGAAGCAGCTCCAATGTCAATTTAATACAAAGGTTCAAAGTTCTTTCCTCTTTTGAAAACACAGCATTTTTGTTCATGTACCATGGTGGGTACATGGGATTTTATTTTGCTGTTCTTTCAAATAGATATGTTATAGTCTCTTCTGTAATTGTTGTATTTCATAATAAAATATTTTAAAGGTCAAGATGATACAGTCTGAGAACTTCAGCTTAGTCTCTGAACACAGCAAATTTTAGCCTTTTTAATATGCTTCCCTACAGTTCAGGTTTGGGGTTGTGAAGGAATGATGGGGTTGGAGAATCATTGACTAATGTTCTGCTCCGTGCTCTCCTCTTAAGGGTCAAGCATCAAGTAGAATACCTGGGTCTGAAAGAAAACATTCGAGTGAGAAGAGCTGGTTACGCCTATCGGCGCATCTTCCAAAAATTCCTACAAAGGTAATGAACAGATGACTCCACACTCTCTCTCTCCCTCCATCCCTTCCTTCCCTCCCTCCCTGCCTTCCTTCCATTTTGTTTGTTTGGTTGGTTTTTGGCATGGGCAAGCACCAGGAATCGAACCCAGGTCTCCGGCATGGCAGGTGAGAATTCTGCCTGCTGGGCCACCGTGGCCCACCCCTTCTTTCCATTTGAGATATAATTCATATACAATTCAACAGCGTTAGGCATATTGACAGAGTTGTACAATCATATTACAATCTATTTTAGAGCGTTTTCGTTGCCCCAAAAAGAACCCCTCTTCTCTCAGCTATCACGCATTTGTCCCTCCCTTCTGCACAAGTACGCTGCCACTTTCTGCCTCTCCAGATTTGCCTGTTCTGGACATTTCACATAAATAGAATCATATAATGTGTGGTCCTTTGTGACTGGCTTCTTTCACTTAGCTTCGTGTTTTCAACATTCATCCATGTTGCAGCATGTATCTGCCCCTCATTCTTACTTATTGACACATAATATTCCTTTGGATATACCACCTTTTGTTTATTCATCCATCAGTTGATGGACTTTTGGGTTGTTTCTACTTTTTGGCTGTTATGAATAGTGCTGCTATGAACATATGTGTATACGTTTTTGTTTGGACATATGTTTGAATTTCTTGGGTATATTCCTAGGTATGGAATTACTGTGTCATATGGAAACTGTATGTTGAACCTTTTTTGAGGAACTGTCAGACTTTTCCACAGTGGCCACACTACTTTAATTTCCCACCAGCAGTTATAAAAGTTCCAGTTTCTCCACGTTCTCATCAACACCTCTTATCTGACTTTGTCTATAGCTATCCCTGTGTGAGTAAAGTGATTACTCATTGTGGTTTTGAGTATGTTTTCCTATGCTTATTGGCCATTAGTATAACTTTTTTGGAAAAAATAGCTATTCAGATCCTTTTCCCATTTTACCATCATGTATTGTATAATAAATTAGTGGCTGTAAGTATTCAGTAGGCCTTCTATTTAGTCTAATATGTATGCTCAGGAATTCATGATAATGGTGACACAGGAAGGACTGAGTAAATTATTTCAATAGAACCCCCATCCAGATACCCCGACCCACCAACTTTTAACATTTTGCCACATTTACCATGACATTCTGTCTATACTTCCATCTATCTATTTTCTAAACATTTGAGTATAGCTTGTGTGCATCATGCCCCTTGAACACTTAATACTTCCTTAATATTTCCTAAGAGCAAGAATGTTCATTTATGTAACCACTTTAAGTACACTTATAAAGTTCAAGAAATATAACATTGCAGTTCATCTTCTAATTTTTTTTTTTTATAAGTCCCAATAATGTCCTTTTGGGCATCTTTCCTTCCTGGATCACATTTTACTTATAATTGCTATTGCCTCTTTACTCACTTTCTTTTTTTGTCAATTGTCAAAATACTACAAGTGTATTTTGTAGGGACTATACTTTAACTGGTCTTCGTTCATGTTGTTTGTTTTTTAAAACAATAAAATTTGGTGTCTTTAAAATATTATATGACCCTAACTTCTCTAATGATTCTAAATTAATGGAGTTCCATGGTATCTTCTACATCTACTTAACTCCCTATAATAAAGAAGGACTCCACATTTAGTGTTCCATCAGAAAACAATTGTGCCCTCTATGTGTATGGTACAGGGGCAAAATGTAGGGTTAGTCTTTCTTTCTTTTTTTTAATTCAAATTGTATGTGACAAGCAACTAGCAGGCTAAAGAAGAGCTTAATTCCTCTCTTTGAAATCCAAAACTTGTAATAGGGCAGTTTTCCTACGGGACTGCCGTCTCTGGTGTCATAAGATTGGGATGGATTATCCAGTGGCCACCCGTGTGGAGAATCATCGAAGGCTTAAGAACAGCTGGGCCTGTGAGATCAGCTTACTATGATAAAACCTTTTTTCTCAGTCTCCACACGTTCAAGATTCCTGATAGTTTTGGTTGGACTCGAAGTGAAAGTTTACCCTCACTGCTCTCTGACTTAAAGAACCCAATACCCCAAAAGTATACTCAGGACCATAGGAAAATAAGCATTTAAGAAGCTGAGAAAATAAGTTTGAAGAGCCTCTGTATGGCTATAACATCATCCATTTGCTGACAGATGTCACACGTGTTCACTATAAAGGACCTAGCTCTTCTTTCAAGAGATGGGTGACACAAGCTTAGCACATGGTTTCTCAACCTCAGCTATTGACGTTTTGGATCTGTTGGGGGCGGGGGTGCTTTCCTGCATACTATAGCATGTGCAGCAGCTTCCTTGGCTTCTACCCATTAAATGCCAGTCGCACTCCTGCCCTTGCCTGGTAGTGACAATCAAAATTGTATTTAGACCTTACCAAATGTCCCCTCGGGGAGAGGGGCGGTAAAGCCAGCTGAGAACCACTGACTTAGTAAGCATTAAAGTTTCTGCAAAACTGCATTTCTTTGAAAATACCTTTTTTCAATCAAGAAAAAATATATAAAGAAAATAGTGAATGAAAGCATTTTCTCTCCTTCTTTCCCAAATTCAGAAAGACAGTTCCAATTCCTAATTCCACAATTCCAAAACATTTATACTTTCATCCTTTTTCAGTATTTTTTCTCCTGTACCTGAAAAGCCTCTGGTGTTTGCAAATTCTTTCTAATCAGTATTACTGTTATAACTGATCAGCCTGTTTTTTTAAACTAATATTGATTTTTTTTTTTTTTTGAGAAACCAATTACAAAAGGCCTTCCTCTTTCCACTCTATTAAAAAGAAAACAAAAACAAACAAACCAAAAAAACACTTCACTTCCATCAGTACTACTATGAGTTCTGCAGCACTGGGCAGGACAGGAAGTAGCCAGGTACTCCTTGCAGGAATGCTCTGCACCTCCCTTGGTTCAGGCACACTGAGGAGGTTGCATTCCTTGTTTGCAGCTCCTTACCTGAGCTGTGAAATGTCCTCATTGCTTATGATATCCACGTCTCTTGATGCCATGTTAACCATGTGACTCCATGCATGGTTTTTTATGCTGGGCCTTCACAAACTGGGCATTTAGTGGCTACCTATTGCGCTCCCGATGTTGGGGGAATTTCAGTTTATTCAAATTATTTCTCTTTCAAAAGGCAAATGGTCAGCCTCATCTTATCAAAAGCATACTGTCATACTTCTCTTAGTTTGAGAGCACTGGAAGGATAATAGACAAAAATAAAGTGTGTAAGACTATTTTTAAATCAACAGTATATTTCACTGTATTTTTCAAAACTTTTATTGAAACAGTCCACTTAAAAATCAAGTGAAGGCCAACCATGTCAGTGGGTAGGGAATACTCCACCAGAAAAAAAAAACACTGTTTTCCATCAGATGTGTGGCTCTGGAGCCTTGGTCATGCAGAATTTGTCCAAACTCTGCCACTAAGTCTGTGATCTCCTGTGAGTAATTTAACCATCTCATACCTTCATTCTCTCCGAGACTGAGAGAAAAGACCAAATTTACCAAAGGCTTCCTAGGTGTCCACAGACAGACTTCCAAGTGAGAAAGAGAAAGTAAAAACATGAAGGGAAAGTCTATATAAGCATGCAGCACAGCATCCCATGTATGCATGCATTGTGTCTCTCTCTCTGCAAAGGAAACCAAAGTCTAAACAAAGGAATGACTTAGCACTACCTAGAGGACAATGGTTGCTTGGAGAAAGGAAACAAGAGCTTTTTTTGCACATTCAATTCCTCTCTGGAAAATCCTTTATGTTAATCAAAGCCATCCCTCTTGACTGAGTATTGGAGTGCAGAAACCAAAAGGCACCTCAATACCCCCTTCCCAGCCCTTTCCCACACCCTGCAGGCTATGTGCTCTTGAAGCACTGCTTAAAAAAAGGCGGGGGGGCGGGGGGACACTTTTCACACCCTCACAGGACAACTTTGCTGCCTTTACAAAGTGTTAAAAAGCTGTTAGAAATGGCATCCACGTTGGGTCTTGGCTTGGGAAAATAACTTTAAATTCTTCAGAAAGCATTTCATTGAGCTATGGAACATGTGTTCACCTGCAGTTGGGAGAAATAGGCCCAAATGTGGCTTCGTTACGAAGAAAAATGCAGTAGAAACTAAGATTTGCAAAATTTATCTTTTAGAACCATTTATACTTTTCATTTTTCATAAGCATCCTTCCCTTGACCCAGCTCCTCAGATGCTAACAGTAGAAAGGGGATACTTTTCTGTGTCTGGCAGGGGGGAAGAAAGAAAAGGAATCCCAGGTAAGCGTGGTGTGGGAAGGCGTGCTCCCTCTGTGAGATTTGTGTGTCCTTGGGAGTGGAAAATGCCCTTAATCTCAAGTGCGAGTGGCTGGAAGTCACTGGGGCCTGGGCTCCATTTCCTCTGAGGAGGAAATATCTGAGGGATATCAAGGAACCAACCAGTTAAGGGTAGGGAAGAGCATTCCAGGCTGAGAGAACAGCCAGTGAAAAATGCCTCGAGAAGAAACATTGGTGTGTTTGAGTCTTAAACTGAGAATCTCTGGCAAAGAAGTACAAGCTATTCTCATCGCCTTTCCAAAATAATCACAGGCACTAGTCTGGAAGTGGCACTATTGCCTTGTACTAACCTGTTCTTTCCAGTCTTTGCTGGGGCAAGGGACATGAACTGGGTATATTTAGTGGGAAAGTTTTGTGCCCCGGTGTCTTCAGTGAGATACGGAAGGGAGAGGTGAGGGTACATCAGGCTTCTTGAGAGCAAAGGGGACCACCACAGGTCCTAGATCATGGTATTTCCATGGCTAGCAGACTTGGAAACACCAGGCAATCCTCACATATTACAGAGACCCTCACCATTGCAGGCCTTTTTGGCACAGGGAGAGAGAATTTGTGCAAAACAATTTCCTTACCTTAAAGTGTCAGATGAGGGAAATGCAGCATTATTTTTTTAATTTTAAGCTTTTCATCTCTAATTAAGGAATAGGAGGATTTACTTCTCTAGGAAGTTTACATTATAAGGCAAGATGTAAATATTTGGAGGGAGCGGAGAGGGTCTCAATCGCCTGGCCTTATTGGTAGATTTGATTCTGTCTTCTCAGGGAGCCATGGATCCTGAATGTAGGGCATCACTTCTCAAGTTTCCCTTCTTTCTTGGAGGAGCTGGGCTGCCAGAAACCAATCTAACCCTGGTAATAGCTCTTGGGAACCAAGGAGGGCCTTGCTTCTCTCGAGGCCCAGGGGCACTGTATTAGTCAGGGCTCTCTACAGAAACAGAACCAACAGAAGAGATCTGATGAGATTTTACAAAAGTGTCTCAAGCAACTGTGGGGATGCATGGGTCCGTATTCCATAGGGCAGGCTGCAAGATGGCAACTCTGATGAAGGTTTTTGATTCTCCAGGAAAAGGTGGCTAGCTGAAGTAGAGATGAAAATTCTTTCTTCTGACTGCTGAAGTTATTACTTCTCCTTCTAATGCCTTTAACTGATTGGATTAAATGCCTCTCGTTGAAGACACTCTCCTTAGTTGATTGTAGATATAATCAGTCGTAAATGCCATCAAATTACTGCAATTATAGTCCACAAAGTGTTCTCATAGTAATAGGCCAGTGCTTACTTTTCCAGACAGACAACTGGCCACCATCACCTGGCCAAGCTGACGTGTGAGCCCAACCACCACAGGTTCACTGGCTGTTCCTTAGATACACCAGAACTTTGTCCACTTTCCAGCTCCACACCTGGACGCTCTTCTGATTTCCCATCCTGCCCTCTTCCCCAACCCCACCCCTCCCCCTCCCTCCTCCCTCCTCCCTCCTTCCCTCCCTTCCTTCCTTCTGTCGCTTCTGCATTTGACATCCTGGAATGGGTTTCTTTCTTCCTTATTATGTCAATTTCTGATTATGATGTTTCTGACATAGACATGTGTTAGAACTGTAGGTATCATCCTTAAAAGAAATGTGTACTCATCAGCCAATTATATGTAGAGCAGTGATTAAAGAGACTGAGCCCTGACACTCAGCTAATCCCAAATCCCACCTCTGACATATAGCTGCTAAGTAGCCTTGGTCTAGTCTCTATTTGCATCTATTTCCTACTCTGTAAAAAGGGAAGACTAGTCTCATCAGATTGCTCTAAGAACAAAATGAGACCATACGTCTAAAGTACTGAGAACACTGCCTGGTGCAGAAAGAGCATCCTGTAAATGTTGACCATGAGTGTTTGATTATTGCTGCTGTGTGCTAGGCATTGTTTAAGGAGCCAGCTATAAGGTGATGAGCCAAACAGCTCACCCAGTCCTCATGAAGGAGGCATGAATTAACCAAATAAACGCAAACACAAATATAATTTCGAATTAATCGTACATGCCCTAAAGGGAAACTAGTATCTTGCTGTGAGAGAAAATTGCATGGCAGAAGTTTTTGATTGGGGGATCTATTAGGGCCTCTCTGGAAATGTCAACTGCAGGTAAGACTTGAAGCCAAAGTCAGAGCCAGTTATGCGAAAAGTTTGGAGAACACTCCGGGCAGAGGCGACAGCAGGGGCAAAGGAGAGTTTAGTGCACATGTTCCTAGGAACATGGTGAGCCAAAGGAGAGTGGGAGAGACATGAGTGGGGAGTAGCCAGAAACCAGATCTCACAGGACTTCATGGCTCAAGGCAGACAGAGATGCCTCAAGGCAGGCAACCTTCAAAGATGCAGGTTGATGAGCCAAGGTGGCTCAGCAGGCAGAGTTCTCACCTGCCATGCCAGAGACCTGGGTTCGAGTCCCAGTGCCTGCCCATGCAATAAAAAAAAAGATGAAGGTTGATGCCTATAGAGCGCTAGGAAGCCCTGTAAAACTTGTTCACATTGATTGCTAAGTGCTCTGAAGAAATAAAGGGAAATCATATTGAGAAAAGACCATTTGTTTTTGTGAGAAGAATGTCATTGGTGACCTTTTCTTATTGCTATTTTTAAACTGGTAGAAAGGAAAGCAGATTTTACTGGGGCGTTAACATGGAAACGGGCAGCCAGGGAGGGAGGAGGAGGGCAGCTCTGTAATGGGCATCCCAGATTCAGAGGATTTTTCCAGTCGTCAAGGTAGATCCTTAAGCACTGGGGAATGGGAATGGATCACCCGTCCTGCCCAGCCCCAATGCCTGGGGAACAGAGCTCCCGGTGCCTCATCCCCGCAGCCCGTCTAGGCAGTTTCATCTGAGTCTGATCCTTCCCTTCCCGCCTGTCCTCATAGATACGCCATTCTGACCAAGGCTACCTGGCCGCAGTGGAGAGGAGATGAGAAACAAGGTGTCCTGCATCTGCTGCAGTCCGTCAACATGGACAGCGACCAGTTCCAGCTCGGGAAGAGCAAAGTATTCATCAAAGCCCCGGAGTCGGTGAGTACGAGGCTTGTGCCTCCTCGCGTGGCCTCAGCGCCAGAGCACGTGCCACCTCTTGCCCTGCAGCCCCTCCCCGCCACATGGCTGCCTCCTCTTTCTCATCCGTCCTTTACACCTTAAAAGTCTTCTCCTCAAGAAGACCTTCCCTCCGCTCCCCATACCCCAGCCCGATACCCCTGCCCCCTCAGAGTCTGCCACTGCCCCCTCTTCATTTCCTTCCCTGCACTCAGCAAGCTTGCGCTCAGCATAAGTAGTTGTCCTCAGCTCTCTCTCCTTACAGCTCTCTCTCATTCTAAGTGGTAATCTCCTTGAGGGCAGGGACTCTTTGCTTCATATGTTAACATGCACCAGAGACTAGAAAAGAAACTGGCCCCAAAGAATATCCAATAGTTATTTAATGAAGGAAAATGTGAATAAACAAACTATGTTTCTAATCTTAAGAAGGGACTTTTCTGTCCCACAGAAGAGGCTTGTATAAACCTACACCCTGTCCTAGATGACACCAAACCGGCCACATGTGCATACATCCAAGCTTCCGCCTTGAAGAATGAGCAGAGCCCAGGGGTGGAAATTCCCAACATCATACCTTAAAGACTGTGAGAAAGTACAGAAAAGGCTTTTGAGAGGAAAACATGGAGTATTGAAGAATAGTTGTCTTTCTGCTCTTGAATGAGGGAAAGGATTTGTCATATCTATTCAGAACTTGTAGAAACGCACTAGATACAGGGAGAGATCTTTGGGTGTATAAAATATAAAATTTACCAGTAAGGAAGTTGAACATATATGTTTTACAATTCTCAAATTTATTAGACCTTTAAGGATTCATTTAGAGAAACTTTTCTTTCCTGATGGGTGTGTGGTTGCTGTGCATGTAATGAATGCCCTTCAAAGCTCTGCGTTTGAGCAGGGATCCAGCAGAGCCCTCGGCTCCTCTGTTCCATTAGCTCTCAGGCCATGGAATAAAGACATTACTTTTTAAGTTGGAGACAGTGCTGGAACCAACCGAGGTTCAGCGTCATGTGTCTTGGGGTTCCTGTAACGATCACAAGACTATTTCAAGAGTCAACTGAAACTTAGCAAGATTAGTCATTGGACCAAGTCAAAATAGTATAAGAACTTGCAGGGTAGAAGATAATGGAAACACGTGACTTTGGGCAAATCTAGGTCTTGCAGTTAGTTTTCTTCTCCTCTGAGATGGACCCCAGAGCTGCTGTTCTATCTGCCTCATAGAATCAGCTTGAGACTCAGAAAAGATCATGGATGTAATGGGTTTTATAAAGCATAAATATTATTAAATAAATAAGTGGCATACATTGATGAACTCATTTATGAAAAGTTTGTGGTAGCATTTTCCACTGTGAGTTATTTGTAGCATCACAGCAATTTCATTTCCAAATATAAAATGAAAATGTTGTGTCATACACCATTAAGCAACCCACAGAACAGTTCCTGTTCTTTCTAAAATGGGATGGAGTGATTTATCAGTACAATGCAGAACTCACTGGTTTTATACTGGCCTTTGCTTTTCAGCTTGCTAAATTTTCACGTATAATTTAAACAGCTTCAACATTTTTAAAACTTATTTTTTTTCTGATTCAGTTGGGGGTTTTATTTCCAAAATTAGTATTTATTTTTAATTTTTCTTTGCCTTGTCTTCCTCCTAATTGCTTTATTACCATCACTTGTTTCTCCTTTCCCCAGACACATGTGCTCACCCCCACACACCCTACCCCCACCCCATCACCACCACTCTCTCGTCTCTGCTGCAATGCTCACCCGTCCACATCTGGCCATGAAATGCAAATACCTTTACAAATGTTTTTTTTTTTTTTAAACCTACCTTGTGATTTTACCTTAACTTGTATAGTAAATGTGTGGAATATGCAAAATATTCTATTTGCTTTAAGAACCCACATTAGACATCAGAGACCAAAAGGTTTTTTGTTTTTTGTTTTTTGTTTTTGTTATATGCCTCCAGGTTGTTTTGTTGTTGTTGTTTCTTAAACCTCCCTGGTTGCTGACCCCCAGGACTTTGGGAAAGAAACTAAAAGCCAGATAATCTTTGAAACAATCTATAGGAAGTTAAGGATTGGTGATATATTCATCCTTTCTGTGCGTCACAAGTATATTTTCTGTGGCACTCCCAAACTAGTCTTAAGAAAGAAGATGAAATAAGACCTACTCAGAAGCTCAACACATAAGATAAGAAACATTAAGGAATCCTCTTACAACAGGCAAACAACCTCAGGGCTCGAATTTTAAGCATTCTGTTGGTTGTTAAACAATGTGTGCTTATTTTAGGTTCAGAAATATGCTCTGTTATGCCTTTTGTACCATGGCACTATGAGCTGTGGAATTAAGTTCCCCTCCCTTGGTACTGGAGTTGGGGTGTTGCTCCTGCATGGTTGCGGCTGTGAGGACAGCTTGACACTGGCAGGAGAGGATAGATGTGGTTCCTGAGTGTAGACATAGCTGCCTTCACTTAAAACTTGCTTCTTTACTTGTGGAACATTTTTTTGATGAATAATCAATCAGTTTTGCTTTGGGTTTTTATTGGCCCATTTAATTTTTTTCCTAGAGAGTCACTCATACCACTTCCAGGGAGAATCAGAGACGTCCCCCACCATTTTAAGAGTGGGTCAAATGGAGATTACTGAGAAAGATGTGGCCTGAGGAAGAGGCTGAGCGACCTTGGTTCACCTTCCAGCCCCTCTCAATCTTAGTTCCTCACCCTTGGATCCCAATTTTCCCATCCTTATTCACTCCTTTTTTTTTTGGGAGTGGGGTACATGGTCCAGGAATCGAACCCGGGTCTCCCACATGAAAGGCGGGCATCCTAACCACTAAACTACCCATGCACCCTCAACTTTCCCATCTTTAAAAGGTGATAAAAGAAGTATGTCACTAGTGTAGTCATCCACGGATTGAAAGAAAGTCTCTGGAATGAAGCCTGGCCCATAGTGCGCTCCCAATACATCACAGCTGGTTACTTTCCTCATCATGATTCAGAGGCTCGTTGATTTTCAGCAACCCATGTTAATTCTTAAAATGGTCTGAGCCTCAAGACCTGCCCAAGTGTGACATGGGCCCCTGACTAGCCCAGCCATTCTTACCGAAGCCAGGTCTTTCCTAGCAAATCTAAAGTCCAGCTCCTATCACTGTGATTAATATCCTCTGCTTTCAAGTGATTCCTTAGAGAATCCTGTGAGGCAGTAAATAGATACTTTCATGAAACCGAAAATAGGACAGCCGTCTTTCCCCAGCACAGGAGCTGGAAAATTCTATTAAGAGGCTATGGGCAGCACCATACAATGGCAGCTTCCATCAACTCATTTGATCTAGCTCCCTTAATGTTCTCTTCGGGACAAGATAGGGAATACATAAATGCTGGATCACTTATTCGATTCTCACAGCGACAAGGAACAAGGCAGAGAGCAGATGCCCTTATTAAGGTCCAACGGGGAATACATTCAGATCCAGCTATTTCCCTTTCTAGTTTTCATTAAGAGAAAAGAAAAAGCACATAAAAATATAGATAACGATTATAAACAACATACCATAGTAATCATTTTATCATATTTACTCATGAGTCTGAGAAGCTACTTCCCATGTAAACTGTCCCCCTACATTGTTCAAAAAAAAAAAGAGGGATGATCTTCAGGCCTTTGAAATTGGCTCATGTTCGTCTCCTCTGCCCACAGCTGTTTCTTCTTGAAGAGATGAGAGAGAGAAAGTATGATGGGTATGCCCGAGTGATACAGAAATCATGGAGGAAATTTGTGGCCCGGAAAAAATACGTCCAAATGCGAGAAGAAGGTATTTTAGTCATGCTGTCTCATGCACTTAACAAACCTCAAGAACGAGTTTGAGCCTAAATGAAGTTGCGAGTTCACGTTTCTTGGTCTATAATAGGGTCGGCTAAGCGCTTGCCTTCATTCAGAGTTGTCAGTGTGTTCGCACACCAGTCTTTTCCTCCTTTTTCTGGTGCACTGATCTTTCTCCCTTCTCCATTCTCCTGGGAATTGCAGCCTCAGACCTCCTGCTGAACAAGAAGGAGAGAAGGAGAAACAGCATCAACAGGAACTTCATCGGGGATTACATCGGGATGGAAGAGCACCCAGAGCTCCAGCAGTTTGTGGGCAAGAGAGAGAAGATTGATTTTGCAGACACAGTCACCAAATATGACAGGAGGTTCAAGGTAACAGACAGGCCACTGGCCTCTGGGAGGCACCAAACACATTCCTTATTTAAAAAATAATAATAATAAAAACTTGCAAAGTTGCTTTGCTTATTACCAAAACAGAACACTTAATTGTAGAACATTTTTTTAAAATGCAGATAAGCCCACAGAAAAATAGCCACCTATACTCATAAATAGTCACCGTTAACACTTTGTGTGGCTATTTCTGCTCTTTTTTAGACAGATACACATATATACTTGGTTTTATAAAAATGAGCCTATCATGTCCTGTTTTTTGTTTTTTTGTTTTTCATTTAATAATATACTAGGGAGAACTTTCCATATCAATAAATGTTATCAATAGAACTTATTTTTTATTGCTGCCTAGTATTTCATTGAAACAGACCTTTTTTTTTAAGTCAGCTTCTCAATCAATTCTTAGTTTTTTGTGTGGGGTTTTGTTTTGTTTCCTTACTATCACAACTCTGCAATGAATGCATCTTTGTGCATTTGTCTCCTAATGTTTTGAGAATAAACTGGTAGGCATGGAATTGCTGGGGCAAAGGATTCAGAATATCTTCATAATCATTGAGCGTGCTGCTGCATGGTGTTCTCACCCATTTTCCCTGAGTGAACACCTGAGGCTTTGCAGTCTTCATATGCCACTAATAGAACAGCTGATTTTCTAGACTCCTTCTTCAGGTACTCCCTTTCTTGAGTCTAGTATTATATTGGGCCTATTCAGTGACATCTAAAGCCTCAGTAGCTCCTGATTCCATTAAGAGTTTGTGTTTTTGTTTTTGTTTTTTTATCAGAAAATAATAGTAATGAAATAAGCAACAGTATTAATAAGAAGGATGATGTTGTTTTACTGAAACCAAATAATTCCTTGCAACCTGAATCTCCCTGAGGCCAGCAGCTATGGTGCAGGTTTTTGATGCAAACGTGGGAATTTAGGTCACCTAGTGTTGCTTGGTTGTGAGTAGTTGATTGGGTGTTCCAAAGTATATTTATTTTTATTAGATTTTAAAAGACTATCATTGAATTGAAAATATATCAGTTTTTTTTTTTTAAAGAAAACTTCGTGGACTCCCAAGAAAACATGCAGACACTTGAGGGCTCCCCTTTGGAGAAACATCATGTGGTAAACCATTGGTGCAGGCACCATGTGTGTTGGTTTGGCCAGAACAGTCCCATTTACACCAGATGGCTTAGGTGGAACCATTAACGTTGGCCATTTTTATAAGTCATTGAGAGTCAAATATGAGGGTGGTCAGGTAGCTCAGTGGTAGAATTCTTGCCTGCCATGCAGGAGAACTGGGTTCGATTCCTGGCCCATACACCATCCCCCACCCCCCAGAAAACCATTGTGAACAAAATTCCCTAGGTACATAGCACATATCTTCCTCTGTGTGTGTGTGTATGTACAGATACAGAAATACATATATGTAGGGAGACACATAAAGAAAAAAGGAGCCAAATAGAGGCAGTTTCCTATCTGTCAACCCAGTAATCATTAGCACAGCCCTCTCTTCCAAGGGACCTGGTTTAGACAGTAAATAAAATGGTCTTTCCAATAATGGTCAAGATCTGCAGCCCAAGGCGGCTGCCTGCATCTTGGTAACAGATGTGCACTGTGTGGACAGTTGTCACTTCGGCCATGTCTGTCCACCTTCTGAAAGCATCTCTTCTTGCAGGGTGTAAAGCGAGACTTGCTCCTCACTCCGAAGTGCTTATACTTGATCGGACGAGAAAAGATCAAGCAGGGCCCTGACAAAGGCCTGGTGAAAGAAGTGCTGAAGCGGAGAATCGAGATGGATCGGATCCTGTCGGTGTCCCTCAGGTGAGTGGCGAGGGGCTGGAGGCAGGGCTGCCCTCTGTCCTCACCATCACCACCCGCCGTCTTCGCACAGCTGGGAGAAAGGCCGAGTCGGGCTACTGTGTTCAGAACTGAATTCCCCTTCCTCCTCAAGGACGCCTGAACTTCAGAGGTCTCAGGGAGTCTTGGTATAACAGGAGTAAGATACCAAGAAGGCTGCTTTCTGATCAGCTGCTCCAATCAAGGGATACCCAGGTCCTTTGCTCCCAGAAAGTCCTAGCAGTAAACCGAGTGCATGAACCGAATTAGAGTACAATTGCTCTAGTTGAAACAGAGCAGAGTGTCCAGAGCCCTGCCGTCCACCCTGCCTCACCCAGTGTGAAGACCTGACCCATCTCACCAGCACCTGTCCTTAAGCAGAGGTGGCCGTGGGCTGTCAGTGCTTTTTCAGTTGTCTCTGACCTCAGGTTGTCTTGGAAGGGAAGTCCCTGTGAGGCTCCTTAGGGCTCTTTCTGCCCGTTCATACAAGGGAGGGAGCAAGTACGAATTGGTCTCCATAATCTATAGTCCTGGAGTCATCTTGTCATTGCCAAATGCTGCCTTCAGATCCAGGCTCACAGGCGGTTGGACCCTTGGTTCCTCCTTCAGTTCTCAGGCAGGGGCTCTGCCCTTACTGTCAGCACTTCAACTTTCTTTTGCAGAGGGGCTTCTGTGCACGAGGGGACTTCCCTATGTCCTAAAATCTCCCAGTTTGATTTCCTTTTGATAGGAAATGCCTCCTTGTCCCTGGAAAATGAAGAAAAGAGGAAGAAGGGCCCCCATGACCCAGTCGTTTCTTTGAGTTTTATTGCTGGGCCCCTCTGAGGCCCAGCCCTCTTTGCCAGGAGAACCTCTAGGCTTCAATTGCGTGGAAAGGTTATAGTGTTCTGAACACTGGTGAATATGTCTTGCTGGAATTAGGCACCTCTCTAAACTCTTACTCCACGCAGAAGACAAACTGCTGTGCTCAGGAAAAAGCTGGGGTTTTGCATGCTCAGGCGTCTGACCTACCAGGCTGGAAATCCCGGCACCAGTGAGATCCCCTGTGTGATAATCCAAAGCAGATTTCACTGGGTCCATTCTTGCTTTTGTCAGTGTGGTTTCTGATTTTGTCTGGTCCTAATTTTCCTGGTGGAAGCAGCGAGGGTAGATGTTTAAAATATGACAACTCAGGATGTGGTAAAATTTTCTAAGCAGCTGCTTCCACCAGTGTCCTTTTCCTCAGGTGGGTCTCAGTGCCATGGATTTCGAGGAAAATCTCTAGGCACCGCGTGGCTTTCAAAAGATCTTTGTGCCCTAGGCCCCTGGCCGGGTCCCAGCCTGAGCTGGGCGGGCTATGGGCCCTGCTAGAGTGCAGTGGTGTTCCAAGGAACCCAGGAGGGAGCTGCTTTTTCTTTGCAGTGGGACCAGCTACCTCTGGGTTGGCAGAGATGGGCTGTGTGTGCACTTGATGGTAACCGGGGCTGAAAACTAGAGAAGCACAACTCTGGGGCACAGGTGTTCATTTCTGAGAGTAATTATTGTTCTTTCAATTACTATTGCCCGCTCAAGGAGTCCTGTTTCCAGGGCTCCAACTTAAGGCTCGTGATGACTATGATAATAAACAATCATATATCAAGACTTGGCAGTTCACACTCAAATAGCTTCCTTCCCGCCCCCACCCCCCACCCCCCACCTTGTCTCACAGCCACTGGTCATACAACACCCCCTGTACCAGCTTTTTTTTTTTTCCTGCCTCTTTAGTTTTCATGGTCCAGGGTCTTGCTTCCTTGAGGCCTTCCCTTTTTAGAGGTTCTAATGGAATGAGGTAGTTAGCCTAAAAGCTGTCCTGGCTCTGAGGGTGAAAAAAGAAATCATTTTAATTTGTGGTTTCTGCACGCTACAATTACTCAACCCTCTTGTTTACCCAGACTGATATTGTTGCCTCGTTTCCTTTATACATTGTGTTAGGCCAGTTTTCAGAAATCAGGTTAGGAAAAGAACCAGAGGGCTGATGTTCTGAACAGAATCCAACCTGGAGTGAAAGTTGATTATGGTACCAAACTGAAAAACAAGCACGTGTGTGTATATGTGTTCTCAAAATACTTCAGTGCTTGTGTAAAGAAAGACCTTAACAGTTGTATTGTATGTTTTTTTTAAATTATAGCATTTGAATGTGTTTTGAAGAATTTATGAGACTGATTAGTTTGCTTTTGGCTGAGATTATATCACCTAATGGAGTCTTAAAGCTACGACTGCTGAAATATCTTACAAGCTTGATCTTTCAATCCCATTTCTCACTCTTGCGACTACTGTCAAAGCAAAATAGGTTCAGAGCTCCCTGTTCAAACAAACCAACAGTAAAACCCATTTATGAGACAATTTGGGAAATGTGAGCATGACTTTGATATTTGGATTTTTTATTAATTTATTTGGCTATGCTAATGGTGCCGTGGTTACTTTTATTGAAAGAGTCTTTATGTTTCAGATATACACAGAAATATATAAGGATAAAATAATATAATGTACTTTGCTTTAAAATAACCTAGTTTGTATGTGGGTACAGAGAAAGTGGGAACATAGATAAATATGATCATTTATGGAGCGATAGTTTTTGAAACTTCCTGACATGCAGAAGTTCATTTTACTATTTTGTCCATCTTTTTACGTATTTGAGATTTTCCATAATTAAGTTTTTTTGAAGCTGCAGCACACTTCATATTTTTAGAAATCTTTAACTTTTATAGCTACTGAAATGTCTATTTGAATTACAATTGAAAAAAACTTCAATTCTTAATTTTCAAGGAAAAGATAGTATCATAGCACACGGAAATAGGGCTAAGAGCTCAGAGAAATATGAAGGCTGCAGTTGCTCAAAGGGGCTCCAGGATAATTTGAGTAGGATAAATCCCCATTTAAGTAAAACTTAAGCCAGAACACTGATGTCTGCCTTCCTGCTGTCACTGGACGCGTGGTGAGACCCCCAGTTATCACGCTGTGGCACAGCAGTGTGCAGTTCTGACAGCATTGCGTTTCCAAGGTGTGGATGCCTGCAAGAGAGTTCTGTGCATCCGTTTTTGTTTGTTTGTTTGTTTTCTTTCTTTCTTTGAGAAACGTACGAAAAGACTTAAATAAAGGAATCTACATATGGTCCCAATTGAGAAGGCGCTCATAACAGTAACAATTTTCCCCAATTTATTTTATGGATTTGGTGCAACCCTATTAGGTATTTATTTTTTGAAACTTGGAAAAACTATTTAAATTAATCTCACACACAGAAAAAAAGCCTAGCTCAGAATAACAAGAAAAATTTAAATAATGAGAGAAGCTTATTTTACCATATGTGAAAACATGTTATATAATCACAATTAATTAAAATCCCGTGGTAGAATGCTTGCCTGCCATGTGGGAGACCCAGGTTCGATTCCCAGCCCATGCACCGCCATCCCCCCCAAAAAAATTCCATGGTGTCTTGAAATTTCCCAAGGTGAATTCTCTAAGACCTTTTTTTCCCTATCTGTACATCTCCTGGATGAATCAGTCCAGCACCATGGTTTTAAAGATAATCTCTGTGGTACACAGAATAATGCCTTCTCAATATGTCCTTGTCCTAAACTGTGACCTGTGAATATGTTATTTCACATGGCAAAGGGACTTTGTAGGTGTGGTTAACTTAAGGATCCTGGATTTTCCAGGTGGGCCCAATATTAACACAGAGTCTTTATAAGAGAGAGACAGAAGGATCAGAGTGAAAGAAGCCTGGTGACAATGGAAGCAGAGGTTGAATTGATTCGGGGCCATGAGTATGGAATGCAGGCAGCCTCTAGAAGCTGGACAGGGCAAGGAAAAAAATTCTCTCCCCAGAATCTGACCACATCTCCACATATGACCACCTCACTGTCTCCACCATTTTTTCTTAGCTTATTTTTTCTTCCTCTTTTTTTTAACATAACTGTGCATTTATCATTGCAATTGACTTTTTTTCTTTTTTTGTTGAAAATAACATATGTATTTATATAAAGCAACAAATTTCGAAGCACTTTGCAACACAAAGTGCTTCAGTTGTAGAACAGGGGTAATGGCCCCTGTTCTTTGTTTTCCTATTGCAGATGATGGTGTTGGTGGCATGTAATCATATATCTGGAGCTCTCTCTAATCAGGCTTCTAATAGTCCTTCTCATTCCAGTAGCTGATCACCAGGAGGCCTCATACCTGAGACCAAAAGATACAGGGCTACCCGTCTGGGCCAACAGGTTTTCCCATATTCTTATGTAATTGGGAAAGTCACGTGACAGAAGTTTCTCCAGACCCAGGCCTGACTCCATGGTCACATGTTCTTCTGTAGAATGTGCCATTGCCTAAATATACAAGCGTTCTGGCCTCAGGTCTCTCTACATTACCTGAAGCATTACTGAAATCTGGACTTGCCGTGCCTGAAGGCGCTGGGGTTGTGGATCTTGTCAGCATTTGGGCTGAGTCCCTCCCTGTGATGAGCCTCATGTTGAGCTCTGGAATTCAAAGGTGAATGAGACACAGTTGCTGCCTTGAGAGGCTCCCTCCCGTTCTGGAAGGGGGAGCAGACATCTGAGGAAACATGTCATGCAGGCGACGAGTGCTCAGAGAGTACAGAGAACTCCTGGAACGCAGAAGAGGGGAGGGGGCTCTTTCACCTGGGGCAGGTAATGCATTGAGGACACACCAATGCAGAAGCCTGACATGTGTCCATGCTAGCTTAGATTAAAAAGAATCTAAAATAGGTGCCACCGGTTTCTCTGAGTGGTTGAATTCTGGATGAGGTTTATTTTCTTCTTTATTCTCCTATTTTACAGTTTACCACAAAGAACATATATTTCATGATCAGGAAAGACATAATGAAAACTTAAATAAAGGCAGAGCCATCCTTTATTTTAAGAACTCCTTTTGGGCTTTGCTCAGTGTTTTTTATAGCTAACATTTTTATAAAGAAGATATTGGTTAAGGGATAAAACAAAATTTTTTAGTGTTGTCAGCAATACAGCAATAAGCCACAAGGAGGGGGGAATAAAAAAACAAATACAGAGCCAAACCAGGGTCTAGTAAAGGATTTTCAGCACTGGGTACGGCATCAAACATCTGTAAGGAATTGCAGTTGAAACATATGAATAAGACAGGCATGAGATCCAAACATAAGTCTGAAAAATTTTTTTTAGAATAAATGAACATGAAGGCTTTGTTATCAGGTCTAGAAGCATGAGCTGAGGAGATGGGAATAAGCTAAAACTTTGGCCTGAGTAAAGATGGTTTTGCTAACTCTTTTGCCTGGGTCACTGAAGGTCTGGGTTTTTTAGTTTGTTGGTTGAAGTCAACATGTCCAAACACATCTCTTCTCATTTCCAGATGCTTGTTGATAATTGACCTTGAAGGTTTTGTCTTGTTTTTTTTTAATTTATGGTAATGAAGCTTACAATAAAATTTAAAAAATAAATGTAAGCGCATCACATTACTCAAGGTTACTTGCATTGCGTTCATTTAGCCCTGCTAAGTAATCCCTGCCCTGCCTAAAGTGCAGTCAAGCGATCAGATGTATCCAGACAGACCAAAGAGTGCTTTGAGTCAAGCAACTTAAAAGAAAGAAGTTTAATTCCTCACCTCGCACACCAAAAGGTGTTTTACTTTTTTCCCTATTGCATGCGCTTCCTTTCTCATGTGGCTCTCCTCTTATACCTGTGCTAGGATACTTGGACTGCATTTCATTAATTCACAATCTTCTATATAAGTTGCTTTTTGGATTTTTGAATTGCTGTGTATTTGAAGTGATTAAGACAGTTCCAGAGTTTACCCAGAAACAGGAACACAATAGTAGTTTTACATCCATGCCTTTTGAGGCACACTGCTCTCGACCTTTTGGAAAAGATGTTGCTTCCTGGTCAGTTTGTGGACGAGGAGGTAGAGTGGAGAAGAAGGCCATCCCTATTCTCATCGCTTATCAGTAGCCAGCTGCCCACCCAAAGACCACACTTCCCAGGCTTCCTTGCAGCTAGGTGTAACCACGTGATGAAGTTGTGGCCAGTGGGGTGGGAGCAGAAGTGATTTGTTCAACCTCCAGGTCATACTGTCAATGGGAAGGGGTATGTGACTGGCTCCTGGGCTCTGCAGACATGGAATTACTTTTGCACATAACGTTGAGTGACAGATAAAAACACGACGTTGTTGAAACCATGAGTAGTCAGGCAGGGCCTTTGCCACCACAACCAAACCTGTAGCTCCACTATCACAGGAAGCATGGCTGTGATGCAGGAATGTTTGAAACATGAGGTAAAATGACCAGGTCTGACCAAATAGTCGTTATTCCCCAAAAACAAAGCTCTCTTAACTGCACATCCAAGGAGAACTCTGAGACCTAAGAATGTATCTTAAGTAAACAAGCTCCTCTCCCCTGAGTTGTATCTTTTTTTTAATGTTTAGTTTGTTTTAATTTTTATTAATAAAAAATATCAACATACAACACTAACATTCTTAACATATGAAAATTCCGTACTTGGTGTGCAATCAGTGGTTCACAATATCATCACATAGTTGAATATTTATCACCTTGGTCATTTCTCAGAACATTTACATCACTCCAGAAAAAGAAAAAGAAGAAAGAACAAACTCATACATACTATACCCCCTACTCCTCCCTCTCATTGACCACTAGTATTCCCCTCTACCCAATTTATTTTAACATTTGTTCTCCCTATTATTTATTTATTTTTAATCCATATTTTTTACGCATCTGCCCATACCGTAAATGAAAGGAACATCAGACACAAGGTTTTCAGTCACATTGTGAAAGTTCTATTGTTATACAATCATCTTAAAGAAACATGGCTACTGGAACACAGCTCTACAGTTTCAGGCCCTTCCCTGTAGCCTCTCTAATACACCTTAAACTAAAAAGGGGTTATCTGTATAATGCATAAGAATAACCTCCAGGATAACCTCTCGACTCAATTTGAAACTTTCAACCACTGACACTTCATTTTGTCTCATTTCTCTTTTCCCCCTTTTGGTCGAGAAGGTTTTCTCATTCTAGGATATCTGTCCCACGTTGCCAGGAAGGTTTATACCCCTGGGAGTCATGCCCCACGTAGAGAGGGGGAAGGCAGTGAGTTTGCTTGTTGTGTTGACTGAGAGAGAGAGAGGCCACATCTGAGCAACATAAGAGGTTCTCTGGGGGTGACTCTTAGGCCTAATTTTAAATAGGCGGGGATAAATTTCATAGGAACAAACAAAAGATTGAGGGTTTGGCCTATTGCTTTTGTTGTCCTCACTGCCCTGAGCTGCATCTTGCTTCCAGTCTCCTCCAATCCTCTTCTGTGGCTTGTGCAGGCCACCACTCTGTGCCTTCAAATCCTAGTTGTGCTGTGGTTCTACCTCAGCCCTTTCTTCTCTGTTGGAAAACAGACTCCTTTCCTGTAGGAAAACCGAGGGGCTGAGGTTTCAGGAAAAGAGGCTGCAGCTACCCCTGCTGGCTGGATCGGCTGCAGATCATTAAGTCCCTGTCTCGGTGCAGCTGAGGAGTTGGGGAGAAGGCTGAGAGAGAAGGTTCCGACAGGGTCTCCCAGCTCAGGAAGCCTGTCTGGCCCCAAGGACTGCGCACCCTGACCCTGTCGTGGTCATGGGAGTGAATATCGGAACCGCTGGACTTACGGTGTAAATGGATCAGATTCTGCACGGAAGAAGAAGTCCTGGTCCCAAAGATTACTCTAAACCCAGACCTCCCTATGAGCCACTTTCTTCACCGTTCTAGCTTTGTCACAGCCGCAGCGGTACCAGAAGCCCAGGGAGAAGAGCTCAGCTTCCCTGCAGTGCAGCTCAGCCCTGATTATTAAGGGAACTACCTCACTGGCATTTCCCTGCACTTTAAGAGATTAAAATGTTACACCGGTCAATTCATTGTGGGAGGCTCACTTAATTTGAGTTTAGTGCCTGGAAAAACACATAAAATCCCTAAGGAAATGCATTCTCTAAAGGATTGTCTTGGTCATTCGACCGTGGTACTTGGAGGTAAAAGTAAACTTGTATAACATGAAGCCTTGGGTGCAGTAGCCTCATCCACCTGAGCCAGAAAATCAAAAACTTTCAATTACACCTGTGTTTTAGCTTGCCACAGTGTCTAGCGAGGCCTGGAGAAGGAACTGTGTCAAATCAATCTCCCCCTACCACTGAGCAGTTCCCCAGGACTGGGTTGGCCTCAGCCTTTCTCTTCCATCCTGCCTGCAGCTCTTGACATTCTCTCTTTACAGACATGAGTTTATTCACAGCCCCACCCTATCCAAACATGCAGTTCCTGCAAAGGTATGTTGTTTGCTTAGACCCATGAAATTCATTAGTTTAAAGACAGACACCCTGTGTATCTCAATACTTTGATGTGTTTTTGCATTCCAGGGGCACCTGGCATAGAGTATAATTAGACCATGTGCCAAAGACTCCTAATAATTGGATACAAAGACCAGGATGCTGGCTTCCCTTTTGATAACTGAGCTTGCAGTTGTTCAAGTTAAGCTTTATTACAATAACTACAACCATATCAAAAATTCTGTTATCTTGGAACCTACTTGGGATTGTTCATTTTCAGCTCCATTCTAGTCATGGCATTCTAGATTTCCAGTCTTAATATCTTATGTATTGGATGATCTTCAGGACAAAGTTTGAATTTAACAATGGATTTATATATATATATATATATAAACAAAATTGCCCTTAAATTCATGATTTAAAAAAATCATGTTATAGAATTATTTTGTTTATGCTTTTTGTAGGCTATAAACTTCCTTCCGAAGCAAAATGAGTGAAAAATGGTGCAGTAAACAAATGTGCAACTTTCATTATGTCTGCCCCATCTTTTTGCAGCACGATGCAAGATGACATTTTTATTCTCCATGAGCAAGAGTATGACAGTTTGCTTGAATCTGTCTTCAAAACTGAATTCTTAAGCCTCTTAGCAAAGCGTTATGAGGAAAAAACCCAGAAGCGACTACCTCTGAAGTTCAGCAATACGTAAGTTTGGGGCCCACACGTCTGAAGAAAACAATACGGGGCCCTCTGGTCACCCCTGAGGCGCAGGCCTGTGGAGAGGTTCATACAGTCTGAAAAGCTCAAGGGGCTTCAAAGCCCAGCTCCGGGTGCCTCAGCTTCCCCACTGGATCTGAGAGCCTGCCGAAGACAGTACTGATGGTTGTCACAGACAGAAAGAGTCACTCTGGGAATCAAGGACTTCATAGGATGGGGTATTTTATCATTTGTAAAAAGGCCACCAAAGTGAGATAGGGAAAAGCACATTTTTATATATCACCAGTTAAAGAATCTTTTATTTAAGAGACAAGAGGAAGGTCATGCTGGAAGCAGAAGAAAGGGATGGATGGAGCCTACATTCTCAAAATGGATGCATAAGAGAGCTTTGGGGGCATCTGGGGACTTGCTAACTGCCAATGGCCAAGGTTTTGTTCATCAGCTCTCCTCCATTTGCTTTGGCAATATGGTCTAATAGGCTAGACTGAGCTTCTAGTTTGCATTTGCTCAGTGTGAGTTATTTAGCTTTTCTTCTTAAGTTTCCCCTTAACTCACATTGCACATGACCAAGCGCCACTGGTGCTTTCGATGGGGAACCTCCCTCACCAGCTGGTTTCCCGCAGCCCTGCCTCCAGTCTGTCCCTAAGCCTTGTGCCTGGCCTCTCCCATCTGGCCTCATTCTTCTGGCAGCTTTGCCTAGCAGCAGAACTCCATGCTGGGGTCTCTGAGCACCTTTTCTCATTGGTTCATTCCAAAGTGTTTATTGTGATGAATGTGCTTGTCCCAGGCTGGAACTGAAGTTGAAAAAGGAGAGCTGGGGTCCCTGGAGTGCTGGTGGCTCCCGGCAAGTGCAGTTCCACCAAGGCTTCGGTGACCTGGCCATCCTCAAGCCCAGTAACAAAATGCTGCAGGTCAGCATCGGACCAGGGCTGCCCAAGAACTCCCGTAAGTGTTCCACTAACCCAAATCCCAGGCTAATTCCTTCGCTGGCTTCTTTGATTCTTTATAATCAATATTCATAAAATTACATTTATAATGTACCTTAGAATCATATATGCCACATGTTCATTTGACATAGGCAGCTTTATGAAATTTAGTCCATGTGTGTGATCAGTGAACAGTATACTATACATAAAATAGACTTTTACCAAAGCAGTCTGTTTTTATGTGACTAACATATAAATACAATATAGATAAATACTATTATACCGTTATATGCATATAGCTACTTAGAAAATGTTGATGTGTATCTGTGTGTCACTTGAATCTTGCAAGAAAAAGACGGCATGTTTTGGCTTGGATTTTTAAAGAGACTTTTAAATAAAAAGATATTTGCAAAGATGTGGGCAAGGTTATGGGGAAAAGTAGGGTCCTAGCGACAAGGAATAGCAGGAAACCTTTATTCCCCCTAAACCTGAATGGACAGCAGGAGGAAAGGTTGAGCTGAAGGGTTGCAGTCACTTCTAAGCCAAGCAGAGTGGAAGCAGGCAGAATAAATACCCCAACCTCTCTCTTCTCCGGCTCGGAAGTCTCCAGCCAGTGCCTCCCATTGGCCAAGACCAACCAGAAAGCAGAACAGAGTACTAGGATTTAGGCCCCAGGGCACAGAACAGGGAAAGGGGGCTGCAAACAGCCAGCAGATGTATGTGAAACGTGTAGGAACACTGTTCAGTAGGCCACAAAGTAGGGGTTGCCTATCGCAGTGCTCTGTGAGGCCTCCATGGGAGGGGACATCCGGAAACCTTCCCCAAGCCACTACCCCTGGCCCTGCCCCTGAACCTGCATGCTCAGGTTTCCCCAGCATCCACTTCTTTTATTTTTTTTATTTTTATTAATAAAACCAATCAACGTACAATGTGAGCATTCTTTTTTTTTCATCACATAGTTGTATATTCATCATCATGATCATTTCTTAGAACATTTGCATCAATTCAGAAAAAGAAATAAAAAGAAAACAGGGGAAAAATTCATACATACCATATCCCTTACCCCTCCCATTCATTGATCACTAGCATTTCAATCTACTACATTTATCTTAACATTTATTTATTTATTTATTTATTTTTAAATTTTTAATCCATATGTTTTACTCATCTGTCCATAAGGTAGATAAAAGAAGCATCAGACACAAGGTTTTCACAGTCACATAGTCACATTGTGAAAGCTATATCATTATACAATCATCTTCAAGAAACGTGGCTACTGGAACACAGCTCTACATTTTCAGGCAGTTCCCTCCAGCCTCTCTATTATGACTTAGCTAAAAAGGTGATTATCTATTTAATGCGTAAGAATAACCTCCAGGATAACCTCTCGATTCTGTTTGGAATCTCTCAGCCATTGACACTTTATTTTGTCTCATTTCTCTCTTCCCCCTTTCATTCAAGAAGTTTTTCTCAATCCCTTGGTGCTGAGTCCCAACTCATTCTAGGATATCTGTCCCACGTTGCCAGGAAGGTCCACACCCCTGGGAGTCATGTCCCACTTAGAGAGGGAGAGGGCAGTGAGTTTGCATGTCGTGTTGGCTGAGAGAGGCCACATCTGAGCAACAAACGAGGTTCTCATGGTGGTGACTCTTAGGTCTAATTTTAAGTAGGCTTAGCCTATCCTTTGCAGGGTTAAGTTTCATATGAACAACCCCCAAGATTGGGGGCTCAGCCTATAGCTTTGATTGTCCGCACTGCTTGTGAGAATATCAAGAATTGTACACTTGGGGAAGTTGAATTTTCCCCCTTTCTCACCATTCCCTGAAGGGAACTTTGCTAATACTTTTTTATTCACTGTTCAAATCCTTCTGCAATTTATCAAGGCATCACTCTGGACAAACCTACAAAATCTCATGCCCTACTCAAGGTTCCATGTACTCACAGTGTTCAATTGAGCTGTCCACATAAGTTATATTAGGAAATGCAGTAGTTGAAATACAGATTTTGTACCAAATAAGTATTTTTTGCTTTAGTCTCACACATAAATTAAAATTAAAGTTTTAAAATATTAATTACCATCTGTTTTCAACACCCTGCATTATTGACATTCCTTTGTTCCTCCTCATGCAAAAACATTTTTAAATTTTCACATTTAGTCACTATCATTATACACTCTAGGCATTCCTAGATTATACCATCTCAGTCTTTATCGTATATCTTTCCTTCTGATTTCATTTGTGCCCCAAGCCTCCTCCCTCTATCATTCTCACATTCAGCTTCATTCAGTGTTCTAACATTATTGTATTACAGTTAGGTAGTATTGTGCTATCCATTTCTGAATTTTTGCAATCAGTCCTGTTGCACTTCCAATTACCCAATGTGATTGGAATCTGTATCCCTTCACTTCCAATTACCCAATGTCTACCTTATTTCTACCTCCTGATGACCTCTGTTCTTAACTGAAATTATCCAAGTTCAGTCATTAATGTTAGTTCGTATCAGTGAGACCATACAGTATTTGTCCTTTTGTTTCTGGCTAATCTCACTCAGCATAATGTCCTTAAGGTCCATCCATGTTGTTACACGCTTCATAACTATATTCTGACTTACAGCTGCATAATATTTCATTGCATGATTATACCACAGCTTGTTTAGCCACTCGTCTGTTGATGGACATTTGGGCTGTTTCCATCTCTTGGCAATTATAAATAATGCTGCTATAAATATGTGTACAGATGTTTGTGTCTTTGCCCTCATGTGCTCTGAGTAGATACCTAGCAATGGTATTGCCGGGTCATATGGAAATTCTATACTTAGCTTCCTGAGGAACTGCCACACCATCTTCCACAGCGGTTGTACCATTTGACATTCCCACCAACAGTGTATAAGTGTGCCTCTTTCTCCACATCCTCTCCAGCACTTGTCATTTTCTATTTTATTGATTTCCTCTTCTGAGAAGTCTCTGTTCATGTCTTTTGCCCATTTTGTAATTGGGTTGTCTGTCTTGTTGTTGCTGAGTTGAACAATCCCTTTATATATTCTGGATACTAGACCTTTATCTGATACATCGTTTCCAAATATTGTCTCCCACTGTGTAGGCTGTCTTTTTGATGAGCATCCACTTCTTGACTCCA
Organism: Myrmecophaga tridactyla; assembly: GCA_004026745.1. NCBI lineage: Eukaryota > Metazoa > Chordata > Mammalia > Pilosa > Myrmecophagidae > Myrmecophaga > Myrmecophaga tridactyla. The sequence continues at coordinate 73,443 of PVIY010007190.1, forward strand.
AGCTCCAGCTCCTTTGCTTTGTGCTGCACATGTCACTTGTCACTTCCTCTGTTCTTCAGTTTGTCTCTTTACAAGAAATTCCCTCTGCACCCCACTTCCAGCTGGTTTAATCTTACCCTTCCTTCACATCCTACTGGAGACCTTATTTCTTTGCAACCCAGATGTCTCTGCAGGGATCCCCTCTGGTTACCGATGGGCTTGCCATCCCAGCCTCACGCTGGCCCATATTTGCATTGCATTTATCACTGGACTGTTTTCTGACTCCTTTGTGTCTGTGTCAGTGGTACAAGTCTGCCTTTACCCTTCGTGGTCTCTATGTTTAGTTGGAAGACTGTAGAACATGAACTCTTACATAAAAGGCTTTTGACATCAGCAAATGTGCAGTTGGTCCCGAAACATGCATTATGCCGGTGACAAAAGGATGCAGTACTTGCATGCTCAGCTTCTATACAGTATGCAAAACATGAATACAAACCTCAAAATGCTCCTTCTATTTTCAAAGTCTACAAAAATAGAAACTCCTTTGTTAAACCTTATTAATACTTCTTTGTAAAGGCACTTTCTCTGATGTTTCAAAGCTGTATGTCTGTAAACATAGTGTCTAGTCCCTTCTCCACTGCAGCCAGTCTTCTGTAAATCAAATTGAAACCTTGTTTCCAAACTTCTCAAAAGTTTTCCATGACTGCAGAACCATTAGGAGCCATAAAACCAACCAGTACTACTTGTTTAACCTTATCTTGCTTGTTTACTTTTAGGTCCTACCAGAAGAAATACCACCCAAAACAGAGGTTATTCCAGTGGGACTCAAAATCCCAATTTCCCATTGAGAGCTGCTCCTCCTCCCCCAGGTAAGCCTAGCACAAGCCATGGACTAGAACTGTCAAATATGAGCTCATGTAGCTTGTAAAATATGTTTGGGAAGAAACCCATTAGCAAATAAATACACACATGTTCTCCAGCCAAGGGTTATTTTAGTGCCAGATGTTTTCCTACGAGTACAATGGCCCCACTTGTGACACCCAAATTCAGGAAAAATCAGAGTGTGAAAGCTGTAGCTGAATTAACAATCCAGATTTTATTATCTCGCAATATTACTCCCGTAGGAAATACTTCCTACATTAGTAATAGAGAAAAAGAGTTCTTTGTCCATGACAACCAGGATATTGTCAGCTGTCAAGACGTAGGATGCTTCTTTTAGGGAAATGTCGTTTGTCAGGTATAACCCTTACCACCACCCACCTCTAGCCAAATACCACTGCAATATTTTGCAACTAGTTAACAGAGCATAATGAGTAAGTAGAAGAAAATTATTCTTAGTCAGCTAGGATCTGCCAGCCTTGCTCCAAAAACAGTAGATTAATATCTGAGAGGATTCCAAAAATTGTGACAACAGCTTATTTGACTTTATGTTACTCTTTGTGGGTGTTTTTCATAATAAAATGTAACATGCAGATCAATAAAATCCAAACCTGAATAAATTTAAGACTTTTTGCCCTTAATGTTTGGTGTTTGAAGTACATGAACAAAATTCACCCAATTGTTTTTTCATTACTCCCAAAATTTAGTACATGAGAAACCATTTTCAGAATGTGTGATATTAAAAAGTTTAAGATTCTAGGTCTGAAAGGGCCGTCTTGGGACCATACTTGACTCAGGTCACCCCAGACAATGGAATTCTATGTGTAGTGCTGGCAGAGAGAAGCAGTAGAAAGCATGGCTTTAATCTCTTGCTGGGGAATCTCACAGTTGTTTTCTAGGTCACTGACCTTGGGGCCTAGGAGTGAGAAGCTAATTCTCATCTCTTTCATTGTCTCCCATCCTGCCTCAACCCGGCTGTCTCTCTTTCTCCCTCTTTCTCTATCCTTAAAAAAGCTAAGCACAAAGGAACCTAAGAAAAGCAGAGTCGTTTTGTGTTGCTTCTAAAACCTGGCCCCATTGCAGGGTTCTGATTAGCTGTCAGGGACCACATGGAAAGCTCGTTTTCCTCGGCCAGGTTGACCAGTGCAGCTGAGACCAAGTCAGGCCACAGAGTTCCTGTGTGACCTTGACCATGGCTCTCACCCTCTCTGAGCGATAGTTTCTTCATTCATAAAATAAGCCGATTGGCGCGGAATCCCTTACATCAGCATTTCTCAAGCTCTCTGTGGTAAAGGCCCAGGTTTTGTCTTGTTTTTGTTTTTTTAATTTCTAGTCCATCCTAAACCATATTTTTGTACAATTTACTAAAAATGAATTACTAGAAGAATGGAATTTTGAAAGCATACAAAATGCAAGCCAAGATTTCTTATTAGATTCAACAGCTATGAAATGTATCTGTCACACTACTGTAAGAGTTTCTAAATGCTCGGTTTCGTGCCTTACCTCGTGGTGGACGAGTTGTCGCGGACAGTGTTTGGAAAAGCCCGTTTCTGGAGCCCACTCTGAAGGACCGTGCCTCGGAGCACGCCCTGCGCTGAGCTGCCCTTTCTTGCTGCCATCCTTGCTGTCCTTTCACGTGAGGGCGGGTCTCCTGCCTCCCCCGCCCAGACCCGCGCCTACGCACTGGATCTTAGCCTGTGCAGTGTGGGGACGCGCATCTAAATCTCACTCCCGGAGGCTCAGGAAAATGGAGGAAGATGAAAAGAGAGATGATTCGTCACCCCAAAGTCTAATGTTGGTCTGGCCTGAGTGCCCCGTGGGAGGAAATGCAGGCGAGGCAGCTGGCTGAGAAGCTCCCCCTGCGCAGTGGTTTTTGAACCCCTATGAAAGCGCCACCCTTTGAAAACTGGCTCCAAGTCAGACTTAATATTATCTGGCAAGGAAACAGTCTTTATCTCTGTAAGAAGGATGTCAAGATATGGAATAAATGCATGTCAGAGCTGAAATGACCAGATAAATTCTGGCCTCTTCCCTCGCTTTCCTGAATGAAGAAGCTAACACTCTGGAACGTGATATATCTTGCTCGAGGTCAACACAGTTACTAGAGGCAGAGCCAGAGCTGGACCCTGCATCCCCCCTGTAAGCTAAGAATCATGGTGCTAGTACCGAGGGTCATTTCATTTGTCTGGGAGACACTTGATAGCAGGGTGCGCTGAAGCCTGCCTCTTGGAGTGTTGTTCCCCTACTCCACTCTTGTCCAGACCTGTCAGCAGGAGAAGAGATAAGGTTGTTCTTAATTCCTAGCACAGCTTGATGATCCCCTTTTTGCCAAGGCCCGTGGTGTAGAGTCCATCACCATAATCTCTTACTCATCAGTATTGAGGGCTTGACAAGGAACCATTGTTTGGCTAAAAGACTTGAATCCATCCAGATTGATCCATTTCCCCTACCGGTGTGTTATGCTTTCTCCACCTCACACACTGGGCTCCTGCAGAGAATGTCCAAGGCTGACCCCCTTGGAAATGAATATTCAGTTGTTTAAACAGCTGCCTGCCAGCCCTTGGAATCAGAACCTCATAATTTTTCTTAGATCCATGAATGTGTCTGCCAGCTAACTTCATGCTTACCTCTACTTGACTGTGGGCTATGAAACCCAGAACATCTGTTCATTATATCGTCAGATTCAGCAAGCATGTGCTGAGTGCCTACTATATTCTAGGTACCTGCTGACCAGTTTATACTAGCTCTGATCTTCGCAGTAGATTAGCTCTAATGCCCTACTACTTTTTACATGCCAAGCTAGGGCTAGGAGAAGTCGTATGACAAATAGATGGAATAACTTTGGAGAGCCTTCTAGCAAAGGATCAGAACATTTAAGCTTTGTTTTCTCCTTTTTTCCTCTCTCTAGGATACCATCAGAATGGAGTCATAAAAAACCAGTTTGCGCCACACCCCCATGCTCCTGGAAATCAGAGGTCTGTTCAGAAAGGCCTGTACACCTCCATGGCCCGCCCACCCCTGCCTCAACAGCAGTCTACAGGTTCAGACCGAGTATCGCAGACGCCAGAGAGCTTGGATTTCCTCAAAGTCCCAGACCAGGGTGCTGCTGGGTAAGATTCCCATGTTGTGTGTGTGAGGCTGGGAAGCTCTGTCTCCATCAGTTGCACCAAGTTTCAGGGATTTCTTTGGCTTGTCCATGCATGATTCTAAAATTCAGTTTTCTACCCAAAGATTGCAATCAGGAACCCAGGCAATAGGGCCCTTGGCTGGCATTTTTAAATGTCTAGCTAAGCTGATAGCACACAAATCATTTCCATCTCCAAAGAGGGCTTATCTTGGAAACTTCAGAAGGAATGTCTCCTCCGTCCCTGAGATTTGAATTCTCTTTGTACTTTTCTGCTCTCCGGCACAGTGGAGGAATAGTGGGATTTTTTGCCTCATGTCTGTACCTGCAGTTGCATAGACATAACAGCTCTGAGAGTCTTTAGTAACATTAACAAAACACCTAGCATTTCTTGAAATATAGATGTTTGCTTATGAATACTCGTCTTCAAGACTTTAAAATGAGAGCCTCTCTGCCTGCTTTGTAGAACAGAAAATAAAGAGTAGTTAAAGGAGCCCAGAACTTTTAGTCCAAGGAAGTGAAAATTCCTGAAACTTAGTGAAGATATTCAGAGAGCTAGCAGTGTGGAAAGGGGATTAGGCATGTCACAAAGGATAGAACTAGAGTCAACCTCAACACCAGTGGGTGAACTCTATTAGGAGGTACATTTGGGCACCTTATCCCTGGAAGTCTTTCGGCATAGGATGGATCAAAATAATCAGATAGAATGCTGGTAGAGGGATGTTGTCGAGCATTAGATTTATGGGAAGTCAGACTTGGGTGAGAATCCTATTTCAGTTCTTCAGTACCTAATTTGAACCTGCTACCTACCTTCTCTGAGCTTTGATCGCATCTTCTGTACACTGATGATACCACCAAGCTTACAGGGTTGTAAGCTTGGGTTTAGAAGTAATAAACGTAAAATACCTAGTGTGGTACTTAGCTTGTAGGAAGCTACACAGTCATTTGTAACTTGAGGATGGTGAAGATGATAATGATGCTGCAACCAATATCTCATGGTGGTTTTACTAGTGACCTTGGGAGAAATTAGTGGCTCTGTCTGATTCCCTGGGCTTAGTGTGGCAATGGACCTGCCCCACCCCACTCTCTCACCTCTTCTTCCTTCTTCCTCCTGCCCTCTTCCATTTTCCATGCTCTACATGTCTCTAGGAAGATGAAGACCTGTCAAATGAGGCTCAAGTATAAAATAGAGCCATGTTGGGAAAGAAACAACAGCTTTTTCCTCATGAGCTCCCACCAATTCACCCCCCTGCCCCCTTGTCACATGCGCTTCCTGCCTTGGTGTTTTCTTCCCAAAGACCACAGAGCTTTTAGGAACTTCATCCATGTTCTCTCCCAATGTCCCTTTTCCCCCTGATAAGTTTTAACCCATTTGGGCCACAGATATGAAAGCATCCTGGTTTTATCAATGAAGTAGCTGCCTCTCTCCACTCCTCCACCTTTTGTGATCTGGGAATACCCCTCCAGCTGTCATGGTCATGGTTTACCTCGTGGGCTTGGTCTAAGGCAGAGATTCTCAAGCTTGAGTGCTCAGAATCACCTGGCGGCTTATTAAAACACAGCTCACTAGTGCTTCTCTAGAGTCTGACTCCATAGGTCTGGGGTGAGCCCCAAAATACGTATTTCTAACGAGTTCCCATGTGATGCTGATTTGGCTCATCCAGGGACCACATTTTGAGAACTACTAGTCTAAAGGTCCCTACTGTCTGACTGATGAAAGTCGGGGGTGGTTCCACGTGAAGGCAAAGTGGAAGGGTGATGTGAAGAAAATCAAACAGCTCTCATCACCACTCCTCCCGGGCCAGATTTATGTCCCAAAGTAGGCAGAGGATTCAAATCAGTCAACAAAGTGCACCAAATCTCTTAGCTGTTTCTGCTAGCTTCCTGCTTGCTTTGGTTTTGGCAAGTAAAGCCATTTTTCCAGCCTGCTTTGCAAGTTACAGACTTGCACACCAGCCAGCTGGGAGCATCTGTCAGCCAAAAGTAGGCAATTTAGGAACATCGTGTCTTAACCGAGGCTGCTCCCTTCCAGTTCTCAGCTGCATGGTTCCCGTTTTATCATACCCTTTGCCACCTTCCGGCCCAAGGATCAGACATACATGATGCTATCTTTGGTGACTGGCTGTGACGCTGTGGGAGAGGACACTTTCACAACCAGTTACCAGGCAGCAAGAATTTCTTGAGTGTCTGCTGTGTGTAAAACTCTATTATTAGGCTCGCTGAGTCCAGTAGCTCCAGGAATCCTAGCCAGCCTCCTCTTTCTACACTTCATATCTGCTGTACAAACATTGCTTAAGAAATGGTACTCTGGCAAAGGGTTGAGCTTTCTCTTAGTATTTATTTTCTAAAACAAATAAAGGTGGAAATTAAATTAGTTTCCCTCCAGTGTGGCATTGGATATGGCATCTCAGGAGCCTTGTTGTTATCTGAACTTGCAGCTTCCCCTCTTTGCCTATAGAACAGCAGCTGCTTTTATTCCACAGGAGATTATTGGAGCAAGCAAGGAATTTGGGGATCCTGACCAGGAATATGTTTAAAGTGTACATATGTTTGTACTTTTCGATAAATATGGGAAGCCCTGTACAAATCACAATTCCAAATAGTGACCTTGAATTTACCAATCTATAAAAACAAGATTACCCCAGTCTTTCCTTGGGTTTTCACACCCTTGGATTTGTCTTATCTTTTCCATTTTCCAAGTCTCAATGTAGTTTTTCTTTACAGACGTATTTAGCATAAGCAATCATTTCTTTTGGATCATGTAATATGGATAAAATCAAATGCTAAATAGCACCTCAAGTTAATGAGGAAAAACCTTGGCCAGTTTATTTTCATTTCAATCAGGATTTTTTTTGGAAAGAGCACAAAAGCCTTCACTGAATTATCCTCCCAAATGGATTCTCTACTTTTGCATTGCCATATTTATGCACATGGTAGCTGTCGTCCTTGTTGTCATTATTATTATTGTCCAAGAAAATTAAGGTGTGCCAGGGGAATCATCATCTTACAATCCCTTAGCATGACTTTTGACAAACATAATTCACCTTAAAGATCTTAATTCTCAAGGAAAGAGAACAGGTTAGGCGAGAATCATATAAACAGTTAATTCATCCAGCTTTGCTCTGCTTTCATAGGAACACATAGTTTACCTGTTAAGTATGCTTCTTATTTCCCTCCTATAACTGCAATGTACATAATCTATCTCTGGTTCATTATTGGAAGCATTAAAATCCAGACTAGAAGTGTCTTTTCTGTTGGTCTCTTCAATCCTATGGTCCATTTCATGGGAGGGAAATGTCAAGATACTCCAAGAATTAATCCAACTAGAAGTTGGAGAAACAGAAAAATATTGAAAACTCTCAGAGGTAGGGCTTCAGGCCACACCGCAAAAGAGGGATCGATAGAAAAATGTAAATGCTGCCTGTTTGTCAAGACTCTCCTAATAGAGTCATATTTTCAAGGGGCTTAAAATTTCCAGCAAGTGTCCAATAGCAATATTTCTAAACCCATAATCCACAAGAGTAGCAGCCGTATCCTGGCCTGGGCAGACATGGAGCTTAGGAATTCCTGGCATCTATTCCCATATTTCCAGTAATGTTTATAGATTCAACCTTTTGGAACAGGGCATATTTTTGAGGGCCAATGAAATAAAATGCTATTATTTTCCTTCTTGGAATTTCAAGACATAAATGTCACATCTGCAGAACAAAGAGGTGGTATTTGAAAGTTTAATTCCAGCTCTCCCTGGTATATCCTAGACATATCCACCCAGGAGCTGTGGGAGCTGCAGATTAGTTCACAATAGATGGCTTAGCAGTGTCCAGAGAGTATGGGATTTGCAGTTGCAAGAACTGGCTGTGAGTTCCAGTTCATTTGTATGTTACTTCATTAATTCATTCATCAAATATTTACTGAGCCCAGCCCCGGCTATGTGCCACATGCTAGGCAGGTGGATTGTTTCACAGCTGCCACGTATGCTACCTCGTGCTTCTCATTTAATCTTTCTATACCTTGTTGACCTCACCTGCACAATAGGGATAATAATAAAATGCTGTTTTTAAAAACCCATTCCTTAGGGTTTTCTTGATGATTAAATAAGAGCTTTGTAAACTATAAAGTACCATGCAACTTGAAAGTTCTTTTTTGTTGGTTTCATTACTAACATTCCGTGCTTTGGTCTTCCAGGAAAATTTTAATATTTTACTGGAAATGAAAGGTGGGAGTTCCCTGGCCCACTGATCTTATTCTCAAGCACTCATAGTTCTAGCCTTCATTGTTCTAGCCTTCAGAGCTCTGGGCTAAGCTTCAGGTGCAGCTGGCTTGACGGGGTTGGGTGGGGGGCAGCCTAGGGAAGTCAAGAAAGGGGAGCCAAGGAGACAACCCTCATCCCCACCCCCACTCCACATACCCACAGAGTGCCTGTGGGCACGGAGTAGCAGCAGAACGGAGGCAGGTGGTAACCTGTTAACAGACACTAGATACTAGAGCTTCACTTAGACAATGGTTTAAATGAAAGTCAAAAACTCCTTCTCACTCTGTGCTATTCTAGTCTCTTTCTCATTGTCATGGTCAGGTTCATGTGTCAACTTGACCAGGGGTGCTACCTGTTTGTCTGGGCAAGTGCTGGCCTGTCTTTTGCTATGAGGACATTTCATAGAATTAAATCATGATCACGTCAGCTATATCCACAGCTGATTCCATTTGTAATCAGCCAAGGGGAGTGTCTTCTTTAATGAGTGATTCTTAATCTAATCACTGGAAGCCTTTTAAGGAGGATTCAGAAGAGACAGACTGTCTGCCTGCTTTGGCTGGCAAGTCTCTACTATGGAGTTCGTCCAGACCCTCCATCGGAATCATCGACTTCACAGCCTGCCCTACAGATTTTGGACTCTACATTCCCATAGTTACATGAGACACTTTTTAAAATTTTGTATTTGTGAATATTTCCTGCTGGTTCTGTTTCTGTAGAGAACCCTAACTAATACAGCTTGGTACCAGGAGTGGTTCTTAAGAAACAGAATCTTAAAAATGGGTTTTATGAATGGTTTTTTAAACTGACTGGACTCAAAGGCACTAAGGACTCTGATTCCCATAATCAGAATGACACTCCCAATCCATGGAGTGAGTTGGTGAAAGAGATAGTCAAAATATCATCATTTGATTCTTCTGATGCTTCACTTGTACAAAGCCAAGCTCTGGGGGATAATGTTTTTGACACCTTTACCAAGTTTTGTGGAAATAGTAAGTATAGAGATTTTAGCTGGTTGTTGTTAGATACACTGTATACATTAATGAATGAAAGGGATGGGCTTAAGGCTCAAACAAGAAGCTTAAGTGCTGTCTGACAGATGTAGACGTTTCTATGAGTATCCTGAAGGAAAGTCTTATTTCCTGTAGCCGTAGACTTGAGATCTCTGAAAATCAGACTCAGAATCTTATTGTTAGAGTGACAACTTTACAACATAAACTGAAATGTCAATCTTGCATGGTGTCTGCTATTAAAATGAGGGCATTGATTGGAAAGGAATGAGACCATGAAAAGTGGGATGGCTACATATGGATTGATAATGATGTTGGTGGAGAGGTTGAAACCCTAGGCCATGCTGAGTCTTCTCTAGATAACCCTGTAATAGTCTGCCCTGAGGACATAGCCGCCCCACCTCCAGCCTGCCTTGAGGAATTGGCCACCCAACCTCCTCCTGAAGGGATCAGCCCTAGAGGGATTAATCCTGTTTCACCAGAAGAAATTGCAAATGAAGGCCCTGAAGCAAATGGCTTGGAAGATATTTCTAATTCTTTTCATGACCCACCCCCACCACCCCTCATTTCTTCCAGACCTATAACTAGACTAAAGTCCCAACAGGCCCCTAAAGGTGAGGTACAAAGTATCACACATGAGGAGGTACGTTATACTCCAAAAGAACTGTGTGAGTTTTCCAATTTATATAGA
>PVIY010007191.1:0-30935 GCA_004026745.1 Myrmecophaga tridactyla
TGAATCTATAAATTGCTCTGGGTAGAATTGACAACAATATTTAGTCTTCCAATCCACAAACATGAAGGCCCTTCCATTTTTTTAAAGGCTTCTTTATTCTATTTTCACAATGTTTTTTAATTTCCTGTATACAAGTCCTTTATATCTTTGGTTGGATTTATTCCTAGATACTTGATTCTTTTAGTTGCTATTGTCAATGGAATTTTTTTCTTGATTTCTTCTTGAAAGAAGAAATTGTTTATAGAATGTTACTTGTTTATAGAAATATTACTTGTTTATAGAAATGTTACTGATTTTGGAGTGTTGATCTTGTGTCTCACCACCTTGCTGAATTCATTTATTAGCTCCAGGACCTTTGCTGTGGATTTTTTCAGGATCTTCTGTACATAGGATCATATCATCTGCAAATGGGGAAAGCAAAGCTTTACTTCTTTGTTTCCTATTTGGATGCCTTTTATTTCTTTTTCTTGCCTAATTGCTCTGACAAAAACTTCCAGTACAATGTTGAATAACAGTGGTGACAGTGGACATCATTCTCTTGTTCCTAATCTCAGAGGGAAAGTTTTCAGTCTTTTACATTTAGTAGGACGTTAGCTGTGGGCTTTTCACATATGCCCTTTATCACGTTGAGGAAGTTTCCTTCTATTCTTAATGTTCTAAGTGTATCAAGATCAGGTGCTGGCTTTTGTCAAACTCCTTTTCTGCATCAATTGAGATGATCATATGGTTTTTCTCCTTCATTCTGTTAATGTGGTGTATTACATTAATTGAATTTCTTTGCATACCTTGCATACCAGGGATAAATCCGTCTTAATCGTATTGTATACTTCTTTTAATATGCCTTTGTATTCAATTGCTAGTACTTTGTTGGGTATTTTTGCTCCTATATTCATAAGAGATATTGGTCTGTAATTTTATTTTCTTGTGGCATCTTTATCTGGTTTTGGCATGACAACAAGGTTGGCCTCTTGGGATGAGTTAGGGGATATTCCCTCCACTTCAATTTTTTTGAAAGAGTTAGAGCAGAGTATAAGTTAAGACTTCTTGGAATGTTTGGCAGAATTCCTGTTAAGTTATCTGATCTTGGACTTTTCTTTGTTGCCAGGTTTTAGATTACCGTCTCAATTTATTTGTTATTGGCTCGTTGAGATTTTCTACTTCTTCCTGAGTAAATGTAGATAATTTTTGTGCTCCTAAGAATTTGTCCATTTCATCTAGGTCATCTAATTTATTGACATACAGTTATTCATAGTATCCTTTTATAATCCTTTTTATTTCACTGGGGTCAGTAATAATCCATTTTCATTTCTGATTTTGGTTATTTGTATCCTCTCTCTATTTTTTGTCAGTCTAGCCAAAGGCTTGTCAATTTTGTTGATCTTTTCAATGAGCCAAATTTAGTTTTGTTGACTCTCTCTATTGCTTTTTTTTGTTTTATATTTAATTTATCTGCACTTCATCTCTGTTATTTCCTTCCTTCTGCTGGTTTTGGGCTTAGTTTGCTCTTCTTTTTCTAGTTCTTCCAGTTTTAAGGTTAAAAGGAATCTGATTTGAAGTTATTCTTCTTTTTTAATGTAAGCATTTAGAGCTATAAATTTCCCTCACCTTCACTGCAACCTATAAGTTTTGGTATGTTGTATTTTCATTTTTATTCACCTCAAGATGTTTCTCTGTCCTTCTGGGCCTCTGTCTTATCCTGGGCTTTTGCATGTTGGTTGTTTGGGAGTTCCCCTGTTTATAGGAATTTGGTTGCTGCTCTGTTCCCCAGAAGACAGACATCGCTCTTCTGGGGTTTTAAAGCTGATATACCTTTGCCCTAAACTGTCTGCCTCTATAGACTTTTGCACTCTTTTCATTGTCTCAAGCTTTTTCTGTTGTTGTCTGAAAGGCAATTTCTGGGAGGATTTTTCCAGCCAAAACAGGGCTAGGGAACCACAAAGGGGACACAGACCCACTCCAAAGTGCCCTGGAAAGGGATAGGAAGGGTGCCAAGAGCTTCTCTGAAGGATCCCCAACGCTGAGCTTTCATGAACTGCCCAGCAAATGCATCCCTTCAACTAACTGTCTCCCACAGCCCTGAGGAAGTGTAGCTTTTCAATAACTTCCTGCCACTGTCCGTGTCTGAGATGGTTTGAAATAATGGCTGAGGCTGCTGTTGTCTGAGCAGGTTGAAACAATGGCTGCCATCAGAGCCAGGCACTGCTAATCCCCAAAGTTGCTAGTCAAAGCCATGATCACTGATTGACTGTGTCCACTCCTGGTCTTGGAGAAGAGGATTTTTGTGTCCCTTTCTGCACCAGCAAGCTATCTAGTGGCTGGACTCCAAGGCAGCCTGCTGTGTGAGTAGGGTATGGGTACTGGTAGCTGCCATACAGAGAGAGCAATTCCCTGTTCGTTACTGTAATTTATCAGCTTTTTCCTCCCGCTTTTCCTTGGATGCTGTACAGTGTTCTTCTGGCCTTTGGAGTTTTAAAATAGTTGTTTCAGACTTCCTTCCTTGGAGGAAGGACTGAGTCCAGGAGCTCCCTTCTGTGCCATCTTCCCACAATCCTCCCAAGGTCATTTTTAGCATTCTAACTACACATGGTCTAAATGTCACCTGCCCTATAACATCTCAATAACAATATGCCAGAACATGTGTGATTAGACTGTTCCTAAAGCTTTCTATCTTTATATCTCTATATAGAATATATTTCTGCCTCAAAGAGAAAAAAAGTGTTTAAAAGAATCCAGAGATGAAGAGAAAGGAAGATAAAATGAAATCTTTTAAATTTATTACAGTATTTTCAAGAGAACAAGAAATTGAAAATGCGGGAAATATTGATCATTAACAAAACATAATCTAAAAGCTTACCCTCTCGCCAGGCTTTTTGAGGATTGGCTGTGACTGTCTTTAGTAGAGTGGGTGTTGTTCAGGAAGTCTCGATCTGGACCCTTTATTGGACAGACACGTTTATGTCCCATCCATAGTTCCTAAGCTCCCTCCATTGCAATATATTTTCATTGGCATTCTCGCCAAGCATCCATAGACAGGATGACCCTTTCCCAAGGGTTTTTCTTCAGTCTGAATGTGAGATGGGCCAGATGTTCTGGAGTTTAAGACCCTCTGGGAGCAGTTCGCAGACAATGAGTGATGGAAGTTAGAGTACAAATACCCTACATTCCTTTCCCGTCTCCCAGAATTCCCCAACAGGATGGAACTCCAGTTGATTGTAGCAATATCTTCCTCATTAATGCAGCTTTTTGGTTTCCTCTCCTTCCTTCTCTCACTGCCCCACTGCCTCACTGGTGCTGTTTGGAAAACCACTTGTACTCAAGTCCTTGTCTCCAGTTCTGCATCTGGGAGAACTGAGCTGAAGACAGTGAACCCAGTCAAAGGCAATGATCAAGTAGCTTCTCGGATTCTTTTGCAATACTCATGTTTCCTTACTGAGCAAGGAAACATGTTTACCCATGTTTCCTTACTGAGCAATACCCATGTTTCCTTACTGAACATGACCCACCATAGCTTTGGAGGTGATGGCAACAGAATGAGTTGACTTCTCCACCATCAATTCTCCTATACAGCTTTTGTGGTCACAGATATAACACTCCAAACAGTACCTTGGTGATGGCAGAACCATAAAATCACATTTGCTCTCTTACCTCTTCTCCCCGTGCTGGTTTGAAAAGATGTATGTACCACAGAAAAGCCATGTTTTAATCCTAATCCCATTTTGTAAATGCAGCTGTTTCTTCTAATCCCTATTTAGTACTGTATGTTGGAAACCTTAATTAGATTATCTCCATGGAGATGTGACTTACTCAAGATTGGGTGTTAAATTGGATTAGGTGGAGACATGTCTACACCCATTCCAGGTGAGTCCTGATTATTTTACTGGAATCCTATAAAAGAGGAAACATTTTGGAGAAAGCTTGAGAATCTGAGAGAGGAGAGAATGCCACAGCACCACAAAGCAGAGAGTCCATCAGCCAGCGACTTCTGGAGATGAAGAAGGAAAATGCCTCTTGGGAAGCTGGAAAGAAAGCTAAGATGATGTCGTACTTGCTATGTGCCCTTCCAGCCGAGAAAGAAACCCTGACTGTGTTTGCCATGTGCCTTTCCACTTGAGAGAGAAACCCTGAACTTCATTGGCCTTTTCAAATGAAGGCATCTTTCCCTGGATGCCTTAGATTGACATTTCTATAGACTTGTTTTAATTGGGACATTTCCACAGCCTAAAAACTGCTAACTTGCAATTTATCAAATTCACCTTTTTAAAAGCCACTCTGTTTCTGGTATATTGCATTCCAGCAGCTAGCAAACTAGAACAGCCCCCAACATTTTTTTTAATAGTGGTCATTAACTAAGTGCTTGGAAATATAGGGAAATCTTCATGGGCACCAAAAGATAAAAGGTTTTGGCAATAGATAACTTCTGTATTCAAAGAAATGGCAGAACTTAATGACAAATATTTAGAAAGTATACTGCATAATCTCTGTCTTTAGGGAGCCAGAAATCTAAAGGCAGGGGAAGAGTTAATGGGCGGCATTCAAAGAATTTACTGGGAGGAACCTACCACCTCAGTGGTCCTTAAGCTGTGATCCCACAGACCACTCTTTTCCCCAAGATGGCCAATAATGCTAAATGTTAAAATAAAATATGACCTTTTCCTAATTTATGGAAAAGATTATGATATTGGATAGAGTGTTTTTATTTTTAAGCTTTGCTTCCTTATTTATTTTTTCTTATACCTTTGGTACCTACCACCACTTGTCCATTATAAACTTAAGTATAGCAGAGATTCTTATTTAACATCTATCCAGTCATTCAACAATTATTAAAATAGTGCATGCTGCCTTGCTGGAGACCCGGGTTCAATTCCCAGTGCCTGCCCATGCAAAAAAAAAAAAATCAATGCACTATTGTGAGGCACTATTTAAGACACTCACTAGGCTATACTGGTGTATAAAATAGACAAGGTTTCTGCTCTTAAGGAGAATATATACTAGTGGCATGATGCAAAATATTAAATAAGAAAACCAATAAATGAGCAAAATTGTGTTAAATATTTGTAACTGCTGTGAAAATAAGGAATTAAGATAATATTATGGTGAATGACTAGAGTTGTTAGTCCTTTAAATTGGGTCATCAGAGAAAGGCTCAATGAAGAGATGGTACTTGAACTAAGAACTGAATGACTAGAAGAAGCCAAACATGCAAAATCTGGGAAGAGAAATTTTCTAGGCCCCAAGGAGAGCAAGTGGAAAAGAAGTAAATCACCGTTGGATTTGGCATGTTTTAGGAACATCGTGAAGACTTCCATGTCTGAAGCATACTGAGCAGTGGAGGAATGTCAGGAAATGAGACCATGTAGGGAACACTAAACCAGTACTACCCAAAGTGTGCTTACTGGTCCAGGGAAAATATCTAGAAAAATGCAAGTGAGTATTAAGAAACTTTTAAAGCAGTTTGAGAGTAAATATTACATTTGCTTAATATGAAGCCATAGTTTCCAATCTTGCCCATCTTGGCATGCCCTGGGCTGGCCACAATAAACTTACAAGGATTTGGACAACAACCTTAGAATTGTAAACTAGCAGCTTAGTAAATTCCTGTTTTTAAAAGCCATTCCATTTCAGGTATATCACATTCCGGCAGCTTACAAACTAAAACACCATGCAAGTTACTGGCTCAAGGTAGTTCAGGGTTTTGAAATAATTGACTTTTCCCCTTTTGATGAGGTCACATCCTTGCAAAGTCAAGTTTTCATCAGTTGTGATAAAAAAGCAAATACTGTGGAAAATCAGTGTGGTGCAGGAAATGGAATGATGGTGGTAGACCTGATGTCAAGGTCTGAGAAGTTGTGCACTGTCCAACAAGCATGCACATCCCATTAGTGAGGGACTATGATTATTTCAGAATCAAATACAAATACTCGTTTTCTTTTTTTGAAATATGTATATTATCAGTTGTTAGGACACCTAAGTTGTCACGTCATAAATATTTATTAAGACTCTCATTCAATTGTTCTAGATCACAGCCTGGGCATCAGGATTTTGACAGCTCCCCACATGACTATAATGTGTGGCCAAAGATGAGCACTCCTAAATTGAGTCTAAGCTAAAGACAGAAAACACCCTAAGGCATGAATGCATTTTGGAATCCCAGTTCAGGAAGCGTCCGGCTCTCACTGCTAGAAATCTGCTTCTGTAGCAAGAGAATGGTTACAGGGGTGAGAGGCCAGGGATGGAAGCATGATGGACAAGTCTACAGCCAAGTGCTATGGAGGGACATTCTAGAGCCCACTATAGGACTATTGACAATGTATCTGTGAAATGAAGTTTTGTCATTCTCTGCAAATTTGTCAGAAACCCCAAATCTCAGGCCTCAGGGCAGACAGAAACTGCTGGCTCAGAATATGGATTTTGAAATGACTCATAAGTACATTAAAGTTACAGAAGCATTGGTTTATATGGTGGTTGGGAGTGGTATGCTCCCCAGAAAACATATTCTTAAACTTAAGAACATTCCTGTGGGCGTGAACCCATTGTAAGTTCAGATAAGATATGGCCCGGGACAGGTCTTAATACTATTACTAGAGTCCTTTATAAGCAGAATGAAATTCAGACAGAGGGAGAGAAAACCACAGAGGGAGCAGCCAGAAGCTGAATGTCAACAGGATCTGGACGAGAAGGGAGAGACCAGGAGAGGCCACCACGTGCACTGCCATGCAACAGGGTAGCCCGGGACCAAGGGTCACCACAGTCATCCCTAGAGCACCATGCTTTGGGAAGAAAACATCACCTTAATGATCCCTTGATTAGGACTTTTGTCAGCCCCAAACCCATGAGCTAGTGAATTCCCATTGATTCAATCAGCCCATTGCACGGTATCTGCTTGGGCAGCCAAGGAAACTACAATAGTTGATAATCCATAAATTGACTTGATGAGGCAAACCAATATATCCTGGCCAAGACAGATCCTTGAAAGGAGACAACATGGGTAGAGAAAGGGTATTTCAATTCCTCCTAACTGAACACATAGGTTTTGAGTATACACTATCTTCTAATTTGAAGCAGTTATTTACCTGGCAATTTCCTGTGGTATACAGTTTCAGAACCGGCCAGGGGACACTCAGCACCACCACACTTACACCATTGTCCTCACCAGAGCTGAAAGCAGAGAGAGGAATTTAATTTTGTTTCTTGATGATCATTGAGCTCTTCTCTCTCTCTCTGTTCCTCCTTCCATCTTTTCAGCTCTTCTTTCCTCCCTACCCCCTCTCTCCCTTCCTTTCTTTCTTTCTCTCTTTCTTTTTGTTTCTTTTTTGTTTTTATTCCATGCTGTTATTCATCCATTCAACCATCATTTTAGGTTCCCATTAGTTTCCCCTCTTGGTCAGAGAGCACCTTTCATTTCTAAATCACATGACTGTTGAAGTTCTTGCACACTTAGTCAGCTGATACATCTGTCCCTTTAGCATGTTCCTGCCTTACAATCTGCTGACAATTTTGAAAGCACTAGGGTTTTCTGTTTTTCTCTAGAAACCTCATGTACCTTCCATTTTCTCATTTATTTTATAGCCGAAGGACCCTTGGAGATCCCCTGGTCCAACTGCCTCATCTTACAGAGAAGAGAACTGGAGCTCAGATAAAGCAATTAATTTAGCACAAGTTAAACCTCTACATGCTTTTAGCAAACATAGGAAATAGTCTGAATACTACCTGGATGTGCCCCCAAAGAGGTTGGAATTTAGATAGGCTAGCTACATTTGTGTCAGAGTGATCAGGTAATGCAGACTTGGAGAATTCCCAAGATACAGAGTATGGGAAAAGAATTCTCAAGGGTGGATGGGGTACCTGGAAATGAGCTCATGACACCACAAGTTCAGGGCTATTGAATCTGCTCACAAAAGTCAGCAAAGAGGGATGAACTTGGCTCAATTTCCAGCATCTGTCTGGAGACTGATAATACCTGAATTATCACAGTCCTGGGAGAGGAAACAGTTTGCAAGGTGGACAGTCAGCCACCTCCCCTGACAACGTTTTCCTGAAAGTATTGCATTCGAATATAACAATGCCAATACATGAGTTTTTCGTAAACAAGTTCAAAACTATCTTCAGAAAGATTTTGGTATGAATTTCTGATTCTTATACTATTGTTTATACTATGATTCATTCATTCCTAAAATATTAATTTTGCCAGTGCTGTAGTAGGTGCTAACCCAAGGTTGTGAGTATAAATAGGTGTGGACTCTGCTCTTGTTTTGTTCATGGACAGGACAAAAGTCTGTCAAAGAAGCACATTAAGTGAAAGGAAGTTTTGGTAGAGCGAGTGGGGCATGTTCTGGTTGTCCACAGAAGAGGAATTCGACCAAGTCACAAGGTCAAGGAAATATCTCTTTGAAAAAAGTGTTGCTCATGCATAAATAGGAAAGATGAGAAGTAGCTAATTCAGAAAAGAAAGGAGTGAAGAGCCTTCAGTCAGAGGGAACAGTATGCGAAAAAGTACCGAGGCAAGAAGCATGGAAAACACTAGAGTCTGAAAAACCCT
This sequence comes from Myrmecophaga tridactyla, assembly GCA_004026745.1. Classification (NCBI taxonomy): domain Eukaryota; kingdom Metazoa; phylum Chordata; class Mammalia; order Pilosa; family Myrmecophagidae; genus Myrmecophaga; species Myrmecophaga tridactyla. The sequence goes on from PVIY010007191.1 coordinate 8,537, forward strand.
AAGAAAGAGGAAGAAAGATTTTGCTGAAAGATGGGGTAGGGAGGGCAGTTAGGCTAGACCATTTAGGTGTTTTAGGGCATAATAATGTGAAGCCCTAGAAGAGGGCCCTTGGGTGTAAAAGCCTATGGCAGTAAGACTGACTTACCAATTTTCATTTCAAAAGAATCTTTCCCCTTCCTCTGGACATGATTTGTCACACATTCCCCCTGAATGTCTATTTCAAGTCTTCTCCTTTCTTTTCCACCTCTGACATCTCAACTCCCTCTCATTCCATGCTTGTGACTTTGTGAGCTACTACATGGAGAAAAAGGAAGGCATCGGATGAGCATTCCATCAACATCCTGCCAGCAAACGAACAGACGTATTGGCCGCACCACTTCGTCCTTTCTTCCTTCCCACTTATCTCTCCAGCTGCTCTCTGGATTCCATGGCCTCTTCCTTTCTCTCTTCTGGCCATTTCCATGGTATTTAAACACACTTAAGACCCCACAACTTTAAAACATTTACCTTCAACCTCACCCTTCTACCAACTTCCCTCTGTCTCTCAACTCCCCCTTCACAGTTCTTGAAAAAGTTGATCATATTTGCTAACTCTGCTCACGCCTCAGCTCCCTGACTTCCACTCCCAACATTGTACTGCTATGGCATTACTCTCAGTTCAAGTCACAGAACCCCTTATTCTACTTAATTTCTTAGCAAGCTCCTTCACACCTGAGATGTGCCCCTTCAAAAGACACTTTCAACTCTTTGCTTTTGGTGACACTAAACACTCTTACTTTTCTTCCTAACTCTCTGGCTACAGTATCTCATTTTTTTCTTCCAGCTCTTCTTCTTCAACCCATCCCTGAAAGGAAGGTATTCTTCAGTGTTCTCCACCAGGTTGGTCTTCCTCTTATCTCATTCTCTGCATTATCCTTGTACACTGATCTTTATGCTAATGGTTGTCTCAAGTCTTCATCCCAGACTTTATTCTTCCCCACTGACTAGCTCTTCTGGATTGGATTCCCCCGTCCATCCTCCAATGAAAGTGTTCATAATTGAATTCATTCCCATCTCCTATTCATACACCCCAAACCTAGCCTTCCTCTTATGTCTCCTCTGTTAGTGAAAGCATCATCATACACCTGTGGCACAAGCCGTCAGCCTGGCACCAGCCTTAAGCCTTCCATTACTCTGATTTCCCATCTGTAGCCAACCACGAACCCTTGTGCTTCCATTTTTACAAAATCTTTTGAATTTATCTTGTCTGTATCATCACCCCCCAGTACACCATCATCTCCTGAATGGCTCGCTACAACTACCTTACTGTCATTCCTGCTTCTGGCACTTACTTCCCACCAAACCAGAGCAGTGCTCCTAAAATGGAAATGGCCTCATCCACACCTGAGCTCTCCAATGGCTTTATGATAAGGTGCGAGTGCCTTAATATGGTTTTCAAGATCAATTCTGACCTGGCTGTTACCTAACTTTCAAGCCTCACTGTGTACCTCCCCCTCGTTATTAATATTATTACCTTGACAGCAGCCGCTTGGAACATCTCTTTCTCCCTCTCCCCACACCTTCCCCCAATATTAATATGTCTTTTATCCCTACTTGTAACACTCTTCCCTTCTTTTGTCCTGCCTAAATAACTCCTATTCACCTGTCATGTCTCAGCTTAAACTTCATTCCTCTTTGAAAACCTTCCCTGACCCCTCGACACTACCTTACAGATTTCTTTAGCATTGCGGTTTCCATAATAGACTCTCATAATACCTCTCTTTACTGTGTATTTAATTCTTTCCATGTGGACAAAGACGGCATCTGTCTTGCTTACCAATTTTTTCTGATCGCCAGCAGTTTCTAATACCTACCAGTGACACGAAATATAGTCATTTTAAGAACTAACATTTATTTTGTGCTTATTATGTGCCTGCCACTCTTCTAAATACATTATACAAATTAACTCATTTGATCCCACGACAAACCCTTAAGGAAGTTACTAGTATGACCCCCATTTACAGGAAGGCAAACTGAGTCACAGAGAGAGAGGTCAACTTGAAAAAAAACAGCTAGGAAGCGACAGAGCCAGGACACATATCTGGAAATCTGGTTTCATTGACCACCCACTTAGAGTCGTTGGTTAACTAAATGAATGAGAGTAAGCGAATGAGTGGCAGCCTGGATAAAATAAAGAGACGAAATTCATTTCCCCATATCTTAGCATTGGGATGTGCTGGGGCTCAGGATTCACTATGTTTCTCCTGACTCCAAATTTTATATATTTAGTGGCTGTTCCACACTGCCCTTTATATACTTAATTGTTTTTAAAGCAAATGCATTTTTGCTCTCTGTGGAAACAGTTTTAATAAGCCTATTTAAATATTCATAATTCAAATGCAAAATTCCCTGCTGCAGCCTTCTGTTGTTCACAGACTTCAGAGCCTAACCTCTGCTCTTGGTGGGAAGGACCTGGTGAACTGTTTGGCCCAGGATTTATCTGGCTTTCTGTATGATCAGACTCTCAGAACAGACTGCTAAGCCAGGAGGTTAGGATAGTCTGTCATTGCTTCCAAAATATTAATTGGATGGTAATATTTTTGCTCTATAGGCAGCTGGTTCATAACCTCACTGGGAAAGTGCAAAATGGTGATAAAAAGTGTCTCAATTTAAGAGAAATGCTAATGTTTCAGAATGTCTCAGGAGTTAACAGAAATGGTCTTTTTTTTTTTTCTTTAATTCTCATGAATTTACATTCACAGAACATTGTTAAATCCTGTGATAAGGTATTTAAATCCCTATCTGTGATTTTGGGTATTTTTCAATCTTTTCCTGAATCCCCATCAAAATCAAGTGCCCAGTTCAGATCCAATGTTTTCAACAAAACCCCTGTTAATTACTCAAGATTAAAAATTTCATTAAATTTTCTACTGTCTGCACTCAAATTAATGTCAATTTTTTTTGTAATTAAACTCTCTTTACATGAGCGAATGAGTGAGTTATCCCAAACCAACATTGTTCTCTACTTTCTTTGACTGTTAAATACTTGGTTGATAGCTCAAAATTATGCATCATGATTTCCATGTTGTTTGGATGTCAGAGAAGCCAAAGTCATGGTTATCTTTTTAAGAGAACATGAAATTCAAAATATTGAAAGGCATATTCCTTTTATTATCATCCCACATGACTGGATACTCCTCATTATTATCCTTGGCTGGTCCTTTACTCTCTACTATACTTCTCTCCAAAGTAGAAATGTCCCTATTACCCTCCCTTTCTTTAAATTTTCATCCAGTTTCAGTTTAAATACTCTCTATGTTGACAATCTGCAAAGTTTATATTTATGCCTGACCTGTCCAAGTGGTACCAAATTCATAAATCTGATGAACTGCAAACTATTTCTCTCTTAGGCTTCCCTCCTCAGTGACAATTACTTGGGTCACAATTCCCAGAGGAGGCTTGCCAGATAAAACACAGATCAATAAATATTCTGAAAATCCACAGATGTTAGTTTTAGCAGAAGCACTGTACATAGGGAAGGCTGATCCACGTTCAGAGTAAGTGTGTTTCTGATAAGAGCAACGTTCTGCCCCTACCATGATGGAAAGGATCCAATGCAGTCAACCTGCCACCAGCCACCTTGGGCTCCTCAGGATTCTAAATCAGCAAGTGACAGAGGGGTCTACTGTTCTAGTTGGGATGGTGGATTCTGATTACCAAGCGAAAATTGGGTTCTATCCCAATTTTACTATCCAGTGAAGGTAAGGAAGAGTGTGTATGGAATATAGGAGATACTTCATAATGTCTCTTAGTATTATCATATCCCATTATGGAAATTAATGGATTATAATAACCTGGGTCAAGCAAGAATGCTAATGGCCTAGACCCTTTAGGAATGAAGTTTCGGTTACTCATCAGGCAAAGAACCATGGCCAGTTGAGGTATATAGTGAGGGCAAAGTGAATATGGAATGGGTAGTTAAAGAAGGTAGTTAAAAATACCAGCTATGACCACATGACCAGTTGCAGAGATAAGGATCACCTTAATCATCCACAAAATTTAGCTATAAATATGTTTCAATATATAGCAGACAAATAGGGTCATTTTCTTCCTTCTGTTATCCCCTTATCATCTAACATAAGATAATTCAATCTAACATAGTCTCATATTGTTGTGAAAGTATTTTGTAGACTTAATTAAAGTCCATATTCAGTTGACTTTAAATAAGGGAGATTATCCTCAATAATCTGGGTGAGCCTGATCCATTCAATTGAAAAGCCCAAAAGCACAGCTGAGCTTCCCTGAAAGAAGAAGAAATTCTTTCTGTGAATAACACCTTTAGCCCATGCCGAAGTTTCCAGCCTGCCCTTCCCGAAGGCCTACCCTTCTCAATGGCCTGCCCTGTGGACTCATTTGTCCAGTCCCCATAATTGCTTAAGCCAATTTCTTTCAATAAATCTCTTAATCTTTATCTTCTACTGGGTCTGCTTCTCTAGTCAAACCCTGTCTGATATAGTGTATTTGCCACGACAGCCCTGGGGTCAATTTGGTTCCTCTCTTTTCATCCTCTACCTGCCCATGTAAATGCAAATGCATTCATTCTATTGCAAGTCCTATTGGTTCTATCTGCAAAAGAGATACTATATTTTATCATTTCTCAACATCTCTACTAATAAAACTCTGGCCCAAACCAAGCCACTCTTTGCTTTAGAATTCTTGAATGCCTTCTCACTAAACTTTGGAAAAATCCAAACTTTTACCATGTTTTACAACAGTGGTTCTAGATCAAAGTCTTGGTCCAAAAATTACACTCTTAAAAATGACTGAGCGTTCCAAAGAGCACGTGTTTATGTGTGTTATGTCTATCAATATTTACTTTCCATAGTGAAAATTGAAATTGAGAACTTCAAAAATATTTATTTACTAATTCACTTACAATAATAAACTTACTACATGTTAAAATAATGTATATTATGAAGGTAACCAAATTTTCAAATAACTAGTGAGAATGGCAGCATTGTTTTACATTTTTAGAAATCTCTTTAATTTCTGTCTTAATAGAAGACAGCTGGAATTGCTTATTGATTTCTGCTTTCAGTCCGTGACAATGTATTGTTTTGGTTCAATTATATGAAGGAAATATGCCCTTACCCAGAGATGTAGTTAGAAAAGTGAGGAATGTTTTACTACCCTTGTTTGATAACTGTGGATTTTCTTTTTTGATACTACACCAAAATTTAACAAGTGATAGCTTTTTTAAAGGTAAGTTGCAGTGTGAAATCTGAAACTATATGAGGGAAATTTTCATGCTCTGCTACATTAAAATCCATTAGTTTATATTGTATTTTGAATGGCTCTTTTACCCATGCGTGAGTTTGTACCATCTTGCTTTCATCATTTGGAAAATACTAGTTTGCTGAATTAGATCTTGCTTTCATCATTTGGAAAATACTAGTTCGCTGAATTCGATATGTCTTCCAATCTTGACACATTTCATTATAGGAGGACAATCACTTTCATTAATATCACTACTGATCACATCAGAGAACTGTTAATCTCATACTACCAGATACAAGTTTACTAAAATTCGAATATTCACATGAAATCTCATATTTTATCATTCACAGTAAATACTGTCAGTTGTTTTCCTTATAATGACAGACTCACTTCATTCTCTTTCAAGAACATGTCTGCCAGATACCCAAGTCTGAATAATTATAGTTTGTCAGTTGTTCTTCCAAGTAAAAATAGTGTTCCATGGGGGAAAAAAAGCTAGTTCAGCTCACAACTCAAATGATCGCACATGCTTTTGTTTTGAGACAACCATCATACTTTGATATGGAACAGAAGTGCTTCACATGAACTCCTATTTTACCAGATGCACAAAAAAATTGATCGAGATGTATTAAAATTAATAATTTTTGCTATTTCCTAAAGGATATTCTTGGGTGAAATTCTCTTTTTTCCTCTTCAAGAGCATAGTGGCACAGAGATGATATTCGGTGTCATTGCCTTGATTTGTGGTAAGGCACATCGGTTTTATACACAATATCCTTTGTGCCATCAGTGCAGAGAAATAGGCAAAGAACATCTTAGTATCATTATGACAATAATTTTGCCTTTGTGGATCCTAGGGGTCCAGAGACCACACTAGGAGAACCTGTGCTATAAACTATACCTAATCATAACCCTCCAATCTGATTTCCACTGAAAACCCAGTTCTTCTGAAGACAAGACAAGCAAGGAGATGTTAGCAATCATGCTGGCTATATTACTTTAATATTCAGAAATCTGAGGGCCAGCCTGTTGTACCCCCATTGTTGAGCATAAGTAAATAATATGTGCTTGTCCATGGTTTAACTTCCAAATATCTCAACTAATGGTTGAATGACCATTGGGCTTAATGTGTGTGAAGGTAGAAGCTAAGAGCTCTTTTTGGGTTAAAATAAAGAATCAGGATTTCTTTCACAAGGATTGAGAAGCAGGGTCAAAACTTCCTGACCTAATATGCTCCGTGAACATAGAGAGACAGAGACAGAGAGACAAAGCTGGGGATTGAGCAAAAAGCCCTGGCAGTAGAGGGACCATGAGATGGAATAGAACCGGCTGGGGGTATCTGAAACATGAAAGATACCAATGGAGGGTGGATGGGTTAGAAATACTTTAGTCATTTGTTTTCTGATGTAGATATCCATCCTGGAGAGTTTTTAGAGAGCTATCTAAGAGTCATTTGGAGGGACGTCGTTTTGTCTCCTGCAGAATTAGAAACAAGAAAGGCAGTGGAAGGGGAGAGCCTGAGGGGTGGAGAGGAAGAACCAGACCTGTTGTGGCTCTGGAAGGGAAAAGAAAGTGTCAGATAGCCGCTGGCAAATAAGATGTTACAGCGAAGCTTGAAAAGCAGGGGTACTTTCTCCTTTATAAAGGCTCTACCTGCGTAACATGAAGGGGCTCAGTGACAAACACATTAAAACACCATTAAACTGTGAAATAGAACACAGCGCGGAAATAGATTTCACCTTCACAGTGTATCGATCTCTGCCCCGTGCCGTGCCCAAGTTCTTGGACAACTGTTTTATAATAGGTTTTACTTATTTTCCTGTTGCTGTTCTGACTTCCTCCGAGGAGGGTGTTATTTCTAAAAGCTCCTGACAGCTGAGAGAAGTGGGCTGGTTTCGCAGGGAGCACCTGGCCTTGGAATGCTCCTGCCGGCTGCTCCAAAAACAGGAATCAGCTTTGTGCAAGCGAGGAGTGATTTTGTGGTGGCTGCTGAGATGACAGATGCCCAAGGATGAGGAGGAGAATACTGCCAGGTTATCAGGGAGAGGGAAGGAGAGAGGCTTGGGTCCGCAACACACAGATGCAATCAATAGTTGGAGCTGCGTGCCCATGCCTCTTGCCCAGGCCTTTGGGCACCTAACAAGGAGGGAATATTGGTGCCTTGGATCTTGGCTCTTAGATTTTTTTTTGTCCCCTTCCCAAAGTGCACGCACACACACACACACACACACACACAATCAGAACACTTTTCGTTATAAGGTTCGAAGGAGATATAATTCCTCTAACAAATCGGGGAGCTATAACTCTCCACTTTTCTGAATAGCTTTTCAGCACACTTGAGCAGACCAACAAAAAGTAACATAAAATCACTTACCTTTCATGGGAGCATTTATGTGGAATTTTGCAGTGGCTTAGGGGAATAAGCAAGCTGGAAAATGCCTTTGTGTCACAGAGCAAATAATAATGAGTGCAAGGATCCATTCTTGGAGGGACATATGCCGCCACTGTCTCTTCAAACATCTTATCTGAAAAATAAATATTTATGGAAGAGCCCCTTCCTAAATTGCAGCAGAATCAGAGAAAAAAATCATAACGAAAAGACCAGGGTGTGGCAAAGAATCCAATAAATTGGGGCATGTTCATACAAGGCCACAGAGCCAGCTCAGGAACATGTCTCCAACAGGTATGAGGCCGCGCTGCCGGGAGTGCACACAAGGGCGCTCTCCCCATGGTGCCTCTGAAATCATACCACCGAGGGTCCCTCATGTTAGGGATTAAAATGCATTTGATACAACTTGACATTGTTTTTTGTATCAAAATTCTTATTAAAAAGGATAAAAGAATTCCCTTAAACAGGAAAATAAATCCATCCCAAAGCAGTAGCTGACCATGATTGATGGTGAAAACCTAAACTCACTTTACGTTTAGAAGCATGAGGAAGATAACCCATTTACTATTACTACTTAAAATTAGTGCTGAACAATAACTGCTGAAATTAAATACAAAATTGAATAATAGCTCTAATCATGGAAAGGTCCAGGGACAAACTTCTCTTTGTCAATCATGTGATTGCCAATTTAAAAAATGCAGTAGAACCTACTGAAAACCAGTTAAAGCACCAAATTGTCTTAAATAAAATTACTGATTAAAAACTATGCATAAAATACTCCAAATTCCTTATGATACACAGATATACTTTGAAAATAGAATACATCAAGGAAAAATTTCCTTCCCTCTAAAAAGATTCCACCCATTTGCAACTGAAAATATAAAGTAAGAGGGAAGAGTTCTTATAAGAAATGGGCAGTACTTGTATGAAGGAAACTATAAAATATTTTGGAAAAATATAAAACAAGATCTGACTATGTCATACTCATACATTGTAAGACTTAATAGTGTAAAGATTTCAAATTGTCCCAAAATAATTTATGACATAATGAAATTCCAGTGGGATAGTTTAGAACATGAGAGAAATCTTTCTCGAAGTTTCTCTAGAAGAGTGAACCGGGGTAGAAAGCCTGGGGCTTTTAAAAGGAAGAAGGAGAGGGATTGGCATGACAAATCAGCTAAATTAATCAGTCATTAAGTAAACATTTGAGCACCCACTCTGTGCACTTTGCTATTGGGTTGAGCAATCCAGACTTGTTTCCTGCCCTTGAGAAGCTTATAGTCTAGTAGAAGACAGAGATATTGAAGAAATAACCACACAAATATTATAAATATATAATCGCAAACTAGAATGTGTTTTAAAAGGAAGCTACAGGTTGTGGAAAAGCATTGTCTGGTGGTACACATTGTTGTCTGCCCCACTTAGAAGATAACATTGGCAATTACCACCATGCAAATGGCGCCCCTGTAATGGTGCGTAGCACACCAGCAGGCAGAGTCATTGATCCTGGACAGAGAGTAACGTTCAACCTGAGATCAAGGATGAGAATGGTAAGAACGTTCCCACCAGAAGGAACAGTAGGTTTGGAGGCCCTGCAGCAGGAACATGTTGACACACCCAAGAAACAGAAAGAATCCAGCGAGGTTGGATGATGGAACTCTGGGGAGAAACAGGGAATGAGTGTGTAGAGAGAGCCACGTGGGGGCTGCATGTAGACCAAGAGAAATATAATAGATTTTATCTAAGTACAGTAAAAATTTCACAAAGGTTCTGAGCAGGGGAGTGATGTGATAAAATTAATGGTTTAAAGGGTTAATTATTTTCTATTGTGTGGAGAATGGATTTGAGTGGATTTAGAGTGGACATAGGGGCATTAAATAAGTGACTATGTAATGATTCCAGGAGAACGATGTGGTAGGGTATTTTTGACCAGGGTGAGGGCAGTTCAAATGGAAAGTAAAAGAATTTGATAATTATTTGGAAGGTAGAATTAGAATTGGTGATTGGTTGGGAAGTATAAAGACCCAAGAAAGACTAGATTATATTATAAAGTGGATGTAAGTTAAAGAGTATTCGACTGATATAAAAGACTGACTAATCGTTGGAACAGAACAAAAGCCCAGAAACATATGTCATTGTGAAGTAAATGTGGTGTTTCAAAATAATGGGGCAAAGTGCATTATTTATAAATGGCATTTAGCTAACTGGCTAATATTTTTTTAAGTTGGGGAGAGAATCAAGAAAGGTCAATGCCTTTCTCACAACATATAGCAAATAAAAATAAAACATTAAAAGCCCTAGAAGATAGTATAGGTTTACATTTTAATTTCATTTCACTATACTCTTTCTTTGCTTTGACTCTTGAAATAAAATACTTTCTATCATTCATTAGCCTGTACAACATTTTTCCATGTCTATTTATTTTATATTCTTCCCCAGTCACTACCCCTATTCTCCTTTGCTGACTGAATTCCTCCAACTACACAGCATTCTCTCTAATGTTCTTGAAAATATAACTCTCTGGTGTTGATGAGAGGTTTAAGTGTGAGTATCTGGGAAACACGTTAGAGAGTACCTAGTCTTTTGTGAGCCCTCAATGAATATTATCTATTATTAAGTTTATCATTAAGGTGTCACATCAAAGAATATAGTGCATCTCTTCATTTAACTAAATCTTCCTTTCTGCTCTTTAGTAGTTTCAGGATTTTCTCTATAACTATGTGGTTAATCTAGTTGCTTTATAGCTTTTGCCGCGGTTGTAAATAGTATCTTTCTTTCTAGTTATTCATTTGTTATGAGTGATTACTTCCAGTAGGGAAGAGTGGTGTTGATTTTTTAAATTTTAATATTGCAGTTTAAGGAATTATTTTTAAAATCTTGTTTTGTGAGGTTTTTTCAAAGCCAAAGGCAGAGACCATAAGGAAAGATTGATATATTTGACTAAAAAGAAATGTAAAACTTTTGTTTGCCAAGAAAATCCCTCATAGTCAAAAGACAAATGACAATCTGGGGAAAATATTTGCTGCATATATGACAGAAAAGGGCTAGTACTCTAAATATATAAAAAGTTATTACAAAACAAAAAGAAAATTGCCAAATATTGGCGAAGGCAATGAAACAGCAATAAAAAAGAGAAGAGAAGAAGTAGAAATATGCAGACATGAATAAGTCAGCAGTCTTTTATGTAACGAAAGAACTGCAAACTTGTAGAAGAAAGCACCTTTTCATTATTACGTGTAATAGTTGGGATTCAAGTCGTTGTCAAAAAGAAAAATTGTCGGATCAATTAACAGGGATATCTAGAAAAAGCTCTTGCTTCAATCCCAGGGACCCCATCTCCAGTTCCATCTAATGGATTTTACTCTGCATCCTGATTTTTCCCACATGGCAGACAGATGGCTGTTCTAGCTTCTCCCAACCTGGTGAATGAAGATAAGTCTAACAGCTCTCTTTCTCTTTCAATGTTGATATGAATCATAGCAAGAATTCTGGTCCTGGTTGGGTAACTTGCCTAAGCTGATCCAATTACTGCAGCTAAGAGTTTGCTGCATTAGGATGGCTTAGCCTGGATCATAAAATGGACCCTTGTAGCTAGGCCTGGCCACTGTGGTTAGACAATCCCACCAGTCTCTGTGGGGTTGAGAAGGAGGCTGCTGTTTTTTTCCATGGTAAGTTAAACTCACATACTTTTATATTCCCAGAGCTAATTGGCAAAAACTACTAGTTCACGTATCAACAGAAATAGAGAACAACATTACACAGGCAGAGGAAAGAGCTTGGGTGGGTACCTTCCATCAAAATTTAAAAACCAAAATTTACTTTAAATAAATAATAAAAATGAATAAACTGACTAGATCTGGAGTTTGGGAGTGTCAAGGATAGACACTGTCTCCTTGTAATTTTCTTGAGGACCCTAGTAACAGCACAGTCTCATTATTCTGAAAGTCACCTCCTGATCCACTGCGAGGGACTTGTAGACTAGGGTCGCTTTCTTTAGACCTCATGGTCCTTGGAGAAAAAGGGAGCTTGCAGAAGAAAGGAGAAGCAATTCCATTTAGAGGGACAAAAGCAAGCATTGGAAAGGTCTAAGATGGGGAGGGGAAAGGAACAATTGATCTAAATTCTGCAAGAATAGCTTTCTCTTAGGGCACCATGCGGTCTGTGCCCTAAGAGAAACAAATACAATCTCTAGTCTATGTGAAGCACATTAACTTTTATTTTCCCCCAACTAAATTGATAGGTTGGCAGGTTTGAGGCCTGTGTCCTTTAGAAATCCCACTACACAGCTTAGAGAGTTAGCATAGCCAGAGAGGCAATAAACAGCATGAAGGTCACTCGTGGCTTCTACTATGAAGGGAGAATGTTTTGTTTTATGAAAAATACAAAATGCTGAGAAAATTGAACTTACAAAGGAATGATGTGAAGAATACAGAGAGCAAATAATGACATTCTGTATCCCCATGGAAGCTTTCAGGAAATGCGAATTCCCTTTGACAACAGATCTGCCATCTTTCAGAGTTAAATGCTTTCAAATAGCAAATGGCACCTGCAGTTCTGCATGGAGAAACAAGGCTAGAACTGGGTTTAGGGAATTTGCTTTGGCCATCTGGTTTTATATCTTCTTCTCTCCTTTTGGGGAGAATTGAAGGCACAGACAGAGAGGTGAGAACCTGGTCAGAGTCTCCCCAGTTATAAAAGGAGAGGAGCTCTGGGACTATCATCTCTCTGTAGGTTTGCTCTGGGATTGAGGTTCATGAAGCGTGCCATCATTGTCTTACGATGATGCAATTTAATACTAAATATCAGTAATTTAAATAGGGTATTTAAAAGGAAAACTTACATTGTTTTTGTTTTTTTTTCCATTCTCAATACCTAGCACTAAGACCAGACTCATTAAAGTTGACTAAACAAATGAATGAATGAAACTAAGTGAATGAAATAAATGTAGGTGACACTCACCTTTTTGGAGCTGCTTTCCCTTAACACACTCTTACTGAACTCATGCCTATATAGCATCTAAGTTAGATGTTAGAAGACATATAGAAAGCAGGGACCACGATTCAAGAGGGTTGAAGATGAACACACACATTCTTATGACATAATGTGGAGGGCGCCCACTGCCAATAAAAGGGAAGAACTAAGTGGTATGGAGTTACAAGGCAGGAAAGGCTCTACAGGGTTGTTGGGATCAACAGATGTTTCTTAAAGAAGCATGATATGGGGAAAGCACTTAACAATACATAAGATTGCTGCTGGCAGAGAGAGGAGAAATTCAAGGCATGTGCATTTAAGATTGAAGAGTGGTGCAGTTTGGTTGGAATCTGCCATGTTTCTGTGAGAGTAATATTATATGACCCTAGATAATTACTTTGGGGCCAGCACCTTCTTAAAAAGACTCATGTTCTAGTTTGCTAGCTGCCGGAATGCAACACACCAGAGATGGATTGGCTTTTAATAAAAGGGGATTTATTCTGTTGGTTCTTCAGAGGAAAGGCAGCTAACTTTCCACTGAGGTTCTTTCTTCGGTGGAAGGCACAGGATGGTCTCTGCTGGTCTTCTCTCCAGGCCCCTGGGTTCCAACAGCCTTCCCTGGGGTAACTTCTTTCTGCATCTCCAAAGGCCTGGGCTGAGCTGCAAGTGCTGAGATGAGGAACGCCAAGCTGCTTAGGCTGTGCTACGTTGCGTTCTCTCATTTAAGCACCAGCCAATTAAGTCAAACGTCACTCATTGCAGCAAACACGCCTCCTAGCCAACTGCAGATGTAATTAGCAACAAATGAGGTTCACGTACCATTGGCTTATGTCCGCAGCAACAAGACTAGGTGTGCTCACCTGGCCAAGTTGACAACTGAATCTAACTAACACAACTCACAAGCTCCACTTGCTGGAAAAGAAAGATGACCTCATGGATTATTGTTGCTCATTTACTGCTTTTTTTCCCCTCTGCTCCTCTCTGCCCTGAGTCCTGTGGTGGTGGTGGTGGGGGGTCCCATGGTAACCAACATTCCCTATACCTAATGGGGAAAATCTACTTAGTTCTCGGGTCCAGTATTAGGAAGCCCACTTTTCCAACATCATTTTCCAACATCAGTTAACACAGGTGTATTTGATTTTTTTCTATGTGTTTGACCCCTGATTTATCTTCTCAGTTGGTACCAGGAAAAGGGGGTATGATAACTCCCTCCAACCTCATCAAACCCCAAAAGTGGACACTCAGTAAATGTGCATTGAATGAAAGAATGGACACTTGATTTAATGTTTGAAGACTATGGAATTCAGATGCATTAGTGTCACCATCCTATTGCCCTATTGTTTTGCCAAGACCTAGCTCTGATCTCATACACCTGAGAATGGGGTTTTACCATTTTTGGTCATCCATATAAGTTCCATTACTAGATCGCTTTTTCTGTCTTAGGTAAAAATTGGTTTCCTGATTTTTGGAAAACATTCCTATTACCTACCTATTCTTCTGCCAATATCATTATCTCCATCTATCTCCCGACACCACCTCCTGTAGCTGCTGTCTCCCTAAGTCATTCCAGTCTCCATTTTTTGCAGGCAGGAATTCAATAATCCTAGACGTAAGAAGTATAGGAGATCTTATTGTTATGGTATCCCCATCTGCATGGGGACACAGTGTCTTACTTGTTTTACTTAGACTACACATTTTGAAGTCTAAAAATTGAGTCACCATCTTTCCATTTCTTTCACCTATTGCTCACCACAATAGTGGTATCCAGTGGATTGAAGACTCAGAAGATTTTATAACTCAGCTTTGGTTTGGATTTCATTTCATTTTGGAGCCCGTTAGATATTTCTAGGAACTGGAAGTCATATTTTATCAAGAGCATGCCAACCAAACCAAGAAATTTACCTGCATTTCAAATGATTGTGTTTTAATATTCAAATAGCTTTCTGAAATTGGATGGTCACCTCTAGCTCCGAAGTTTCTTTAAAAATCATTAAACCCTAAGATCACTGGAACTAAACTAAATTACAGATGGGGATATGATTGAAACGTGGAAAGGATTGAGAGCTCACCCTCTAAAGATCTCTGGACAGACATGTCTGGGCAACAGTGTAAAATTAAAAAAAAAAGAGAGAGAGAGAGTTTAAAGCCTGTTGAAAATGGAAAAACAATTAAAAAATATATTGAAAGTAGAAAGGAAAAGAGAAATCATTCCTAATTAATTCTGGTGCCCTACTCAACCCCAGCCTCTTTGTAATCCTCCTGGGAATATTGTTATTGATCTGGGGGTCCTGCAGCAAGCTTCTGATGCTTATCTCAGCATAAAACTGGCTCTTGTGATGAGCAGTGATTTAATTACATGACAATCACTGTTAACAATGCATGGCAAATACCAAAAAATTATGCAGAACAAGACTGGCAGTGATAAATGCAAAAAGGTGCCATTGACTTTCATTAAAGTTTCTGGCTAAAACTCTTCTGCTGATAGGTATCCAGAATAAAAAAATAATAATAATGGTTGACTTGAAATGTCTGTCAACAAGACCTCTGTGGTTCATTTTTAGGTAAAAATAAAATATTAAAAATTATAAAATATTAATTTTTGATATGTTACTAGAGCTTATTTTTAAAATTTAGGAAATATACCTAGAATTAAGTTTTTTCCACACAATGTTGGGCTTTTTTTTTTTTTATGGGCAGAGAATTAATATCTCTTCTTATATCCTCAAGACCTTGTTCAATGAGTATGCCACTCATCAATACCAAAAGTTATGGAAAGAACTAGTAGAAATGCAATACATTTAAAAAGTACGATCCTTTCAGAATAAAATTTGACTGGAATGTCTTCATAAAAAATAATTCATAAAATTATAAATAATAATAATTATCATTATTAGATTGAGGCTGTTATATCTGCTAAAGCACATATTTAAGTCTAGGCATATCAAAAACAATAAAATATATTTCTGCCTTTATCTTTGAACTAAGATGGATTCATTAGAGTGAATTACTGGTTTAGAAAGATTTCGGCACTGGAAGTTTAAAAATATTTGACCGGACAAATATGTGTGTAAGGGTCCACAAATGTGTTGAATTGGGAGTCCTTAAAATCATATTACTTGAATGTGGCAGACTGATAATTCTGTCATGAGATCCCAATAAAATGAAAGCATATTACAATAGAAAATTAATCAATAGAAGTTAAGAGAAGGGAGTACTAGTCATCCCAGACCAGCGCTACAAGTGTGTAGATGAATGAAACATGGGGTAGGGGAGGGGTAGTGCGCAGTGAGGAGGAGCCAGGGGAGGGGGGTGGGAGCTGCTTTCACCCTGGCAACATGGGAAGCTCTGGCTTGGATTGGCAGCATCCGAAGTGCCATGAATAGGAAGTGAGTCTGGGAAGAGGGAAATTCACAGACAGGTTGTACTGAGTAATCCATTTCCACGGTGATCTTAGCCCATACAACTAGAGGTCTCTTTGGAGAGTTTCAGTGAACATTCTGAAAAGAGTTAAAGCAGGATATGTAATGGTCAAGGGTATAGCCTCTAGAGTCCTACTGGCTGGATTAAAAGAGCTGAACTGTTATTTACTAGTGTGACCTCGGACAAGTTTCTTAACCATTTTACGCCTCAGTTGCCTCATCTGTAGAATGGGGGATAATAGTATCTGCCTCATACAGTTGTTTTGAAGATTAAATAATTATTACATTTAAAGAACTTAGAAGAGTGCCTGGTATGTCAAGCATTAGCTATTAGTAATGTTAAGATTTCCTGTGTGGTGTTGGCAATCCAGGAGCAAATCCTTCCTTATTCATTCTGTTTTGGGAGGACTCAGGACCTGAAACTGACCTTTCTGCTTTCTTAGCCTAACGCACTTTCAGCCATCGTGCGTACCCTTCCTGCATTAATGGCTGTCTACTTCCTAAGGCAGGCTTAACTGGAATAGACCTACTTACACCTTAGCAGAGAAAACTTACAGCTGTTAACTACAACAGTCAATCTAGATTTTCATTCAGAAATGAGAAGAATCCGTGGTGGATATGCAGACCTGTGAGGAAAAACAATTGCTTGAAAGAATAACTGACATGGAAGAAATAGGTGATTTGGGAAGACAGATGAGAAACTGAAGAGAAAGAAGGAGAGAGAGAGAGAGAGAGAGAGGGAGAGAGGTAGGGAAAGAGGAATGAAAATAATCTAATATCTTCAGATTTGATAATATAGTAAAAAGAAGAGCTATCTAAGGGAAAAATAGCTTAGAGATTAAAAGTATGATTGATAAAATTAAAATTATTAATTGTAAGCTACTCTACGGACTATAGTTAACAATAATATTTTAATATTCTTTTATCTGTTCTAATAAAGATACCATGCCAATGCAAAGTGTCAACAATGTGGAGTAGGGGGTGTTCTAGTTTGCTAACTGCTGGAATGTGATATATCAGAAACAGAACAGCTTTCAAAAGGGGGAATTTCATTAAGTTGCTAGTTTACAGTTCTAAGACTGTGGAATGTCCCAATTGAAGCATGTCTATAAAAATGCCCAAACTAAGGCACCACCAAGAAGTTACTTACATTCAAGAAAGGCTGATGAAGTTCAGGGTTTCTCTCTCAACTGGAAAAGCACATGGTGAATGTGACGAGGTCTGCTAGCTTTCTCTCCAGGCTTCTCGTTTCATGAAGCTCCCCCAGGGACATTTTCCTCCTTCATCTCCAAAGGTCCCTGGTTGTGTGGACTCTCATGGTTCTTGTGGCTCTGTCGTGGCTCTCTAGCTTTTCTCCAAAAATGTTTTCCCTTTTAAAAGGTTCCAGTAAACTAATCAAGACCCACTTGGAATGGGTAGAGTCACATTTCCCTTTAATCAAAGGTTGATACTCACAATTGGGTGTGTCACATCTCTGTGGAGATAATCCAATCAAATTTCAAACCTACAGAGCTGAGTAAGGATTAAAAGAAACAATTGCCTCCATGAGATGGATCAGGATTAAAACATGGCTTTTCTAGGGTATGTAATCTTTTCAAACTGGCACAGAATGTATATGGGAACGTTGTATTTTTTACATAACTTTTAAGTAAACCTACAATTTCTCTAATTTCAAAAAATAACAGTAATTTGGAAAAAAGTATGCTAAGTGAAAGGAACCAGACACAAAGTGCTACATATAGTATGATTTCGTTTGTATAAAATGTAAATATAAATAAATCTATAGAGACAGAATGAGGTTAGTGCTTAGGTAGGGCTGGAGAAGGATAGAGGAACTCAGAGGTGGCTGCAAGGGATTTACTTTTTGGAGTAATGTAAATATTCTGAAATTGATTGTAATGATGAATGCTACAACTCTGTGATTATACTAAAAGTCATTGATTGTACACTTTGGATGGATTGTATGGTATAAGGCTATATCTCAATAAAATTACTTTAAAAATAATTAATTGAAAGATTGAAAGGGAAAGACAAAGAAATTTCCCAGAATGGAAAGAAAAGAGAAAATCTGCTAGGCAAGAAAAAAAGGACAAAGAATTATTCAAGGATGTATTAATTCTGTCTATGGTTGTCTCAGAAAGAGAAAATGAAAGGAAACTACCATATAAAGAATAGACGGCAATTTTCCAGAACCAAAAATGGATAATAGGGTTTATGTTGAGAGAGTTCACTTCAGCTTGAATGCCAATGAGAATGAGTTGAGAAATGGCATAGGTTTAGAGAAGTCCTTGTGAAATTTCAAAGCAAAGTTAAAGAGAAAATTCTCAAAATTGGTGAGAAAGGAAAAAGAAGATTTCCGACAAAGAAAGCAGAATTTTAGTGTCAGCAGAATTCTCATCAACCATTGGATCCAATGCCTTCAGGGTTCTAAGGGGAAATTACTTTTAACCTAGCACTGAACTATAGCCTTTGAACTATAAACAAATGCGAGGACTAAATAATTACATTTTGGGATAGAAAAGGGCTCAAATATGCTCCCTTCTATGTATGGGCTACTTGAGATGTACTTCAGCATAATAAGAGAGAAAATAAAAAAAGAGAGAAAGACAACAATTCCAGGAATCCAAAACTGTGACCCAGGAGAGCAGGGGAGGCAAGTTCCAGGTAAGGGGGTGGTAGGGGGTGAGCCACGGTGGGGATATGCTGGGCAGGGGAATCCTAATCTTAAACACTGAGGAGCTAAAACACTGACTAAGGTTAACAGAATGAGAAATAAAAGCCTGTGGCTTAGAGTTTCACTAAAAAATTCTTGTGTAACCTGGACTTACCTTACCATACAGGAATCTACACATCTATCCTGAATTAGCACCTATTGATTTTTTTTTATTTTTATTTTTTTCTATTGACTTTTTTTTTCAGCCAGCAGCAGATGTGGTGAAGAAAGTAAAATAAAAAATGTGTCATTTCCAATAATTACAAAAGAAAATTGCACTTTTTCAGCATGCTATGACAGTTGTTTCTCTCTCTCTCTCTCTTTCTCTTTCATTTTTCTTATCTGCACAAAAACCCTAGATGGCATTATTCCATTAGGCAGATGAGAAAACTGAGACACAGTTGCATTACATGGTTTAAGTTTACACATCTAGAAAGTTAACTTTATTCTTGGTCCAGTATTAAAGAATCCCAGACAGCACCGAGAGCAACAAAATGTATGTCCCCTGCCTAGGTGGCAGGAGTACATGCCAGCAGTGGGACAATATCCATCAGGTCTTAAAATGCAAAATTTCCATTCCGCCTTTGCGGCAAACAAAGACTAACACAGTCCTTCCTGTCGATATGACAAACCTATTAAAACATAATGAATTCCTCCAGCAAATGCTTCTCAATAGCCTGATCTGTTGTCTGTTTGCCATGAAGCATATGTGCATTCTCAAATGCGCACACCGAATATCTCCTCAGCAGTCTGAGTCTGTGCAGCCCACTGATATCAGTAGCATTAGATTCAGAAAGAAAAGAAACACAGCTAGTTTGTTTTTGTGTGTGGTTGTTGGTTGTTTTTGTTTTTGTTTTAGGTTGGAGCAAAGATACAACTCTACATCTACCACCTACCAGCTCGGATGCTTTTTCTATTAGTGTTCTACTTTGCTAGCTGCTGGAATGCAATATACCAGAAACAGAACGGCTTTTAAAAAGGGGAATTTAATGAGTTGCTAGTTTACAGTTCTAAGGCTGAGAAAATGGCACACTTAAAACAAGTCCATAGAAATGTCCAATCAAAGGCATCCAGGGAAAGATACCTTGGTTCAAGAAGGCCAATGAAGTTCACTGTTTCTTTCTCAAGTGGAAGGACACATGCTGAACACAGTCAGAGTTTTTCTCTCAGCTGGAAGGGCATATGGCGAACACGGCATCATCTGCTAGCTTTCTCTCCTGGCTTCTAGTTTCATGAAGCTCCCTGGGAGGTATTTTCCTTCTTCATCTCCAAAGGTCGCTGGCTCATAGGCTCTCTACTTTGTGGTGCTGCTCTCTCTGAATCTCCCATTCTCCAAAATGCTTCCTCTTTTATAGGACTCCAATAAACCAATCAAGACCACCCAAATGGGTGGAGACATGCCGTCCCCTAATCCAGTTTAACAACTACTCTTGACTAAATCACATTATCCAGGGAGATGATCTGATTACAGTTTCAAACATACAGTATTGAACAGGGATTATTCTACCTTTATGAAATGGGATTTTGATTAAAACATAGCTTTTCTAGGGGACATACATCCTTTCAAACCAGCACAATTAGTATACACTCTCTAACTTTATGATTTCTAGTCTTGACATAATCATTTCTTAGTGGGAGTAGAAAATAGTGCAAATTGTGGTTAAAATTTAGGCATACTTTTAAGATGATCAATTACTTCAATTCAATCATGGCCCAAATCCAGAGAGAAAATTCCTCCAAACCAAAATCAATGTAAAGGGCTTGAATTTTTAGTTTTAAGTTTTTCTTCTGATAGCTTGCTCAAAAAAGAATTATGTAATTATGTTTGCCAACTTGTGACTTTCTGAAATAATGGGTGGCAAGTATAACATGGATAATTGAGGCCCAGATTCGGGGAAATATAAACCTAAACTATATCTGATGATTAGTTTCAACATCCACTTTCATAGAACAGTGCTGCAGAATTGTTACAGAACAAAATGGACTAATCCAATGCCAAGATCTGCCACCGAACCAAACCTTTCACGTGCTAGGCCAATTGTCAATGTTCTATTTGGACACAATTCATCCTATTTAATGCAGAAACTGAAATAGAGTGCATTGAAATTTCCTACCGAAGGTTTCGACATTCAGTGACGAAGTCAAGGATTCAAGCTGTGGAGAGCCTGGCTTTTACTCAGCTGATATGAGCCTCCAGCCCTGGGCTGATTATACAAAAGCATTTCATTTCTGTTAAATTTACACTAGGATTATCTTCCTTTCATCCTTCACAATTAGTTGAGTTTGAATCTCCTGTATGGACTTTTAATAGTGGTAAATATCTTTGAGATAAATAAATGTTCATGGCTCTCTACCAGCTCTTTCACGGACTAATAGCAATGTTATACATTTGAGTTTACTAAGGGGCAGATCTAGGTTGAGAACATGAATTTTCTGATTCCTCCTTGCATGCTTTTATATCACTCCAAGCTGCATTTGAGCCTTTAATAAGAATGGTTTCCTGTTATAAGTAGGGTGCGTTTTTCATATACTGTTGCTTTCTTGATGCTCTGGATAAATTAGGAGTGTGTTGATATATGTCTATGTACATGCACATCCACGTATACTTATAGTTTATATAAGAAATTCTGCTTTGAAAATAAAATACGTATGACAGAATAGCCTAAGAAAAAAAAAAAACAGATATATGCTCCTGCCAAAATTGACCAACTTTTAGATGAAACAACCTTAATGAGTATGGCAGGTGGAGTAAGATACCTGTATCCAAATCCCCATAACTTATAAATAAGTTAGCCTACATTGCAAAGGGGCATTAAGGTAGCAGATGGGATCAACGGTGCTAATCAACTGACCTCAAAATAGGGAGATTATCCTGGATTATATGGGTGAGCACAAAGGAAATGCAGGGGTCCTTACACGTGGAAGAACAAATTGGAAAAGAGAACCAGAGAGGTGGCAGTATGAGAAGGACTGAGCTCCATGTGGCTGGCTTAGAAGATGGAGGAGGGGGCCTTGAGTCAAGGAATGGGGATGGCCCATAAAACTGGAAAAGGCATGAAAAAAATTCTCCCTAGAGCCTCCAGAAAGAGCCTGTCCTATTGGCAACCTGATTTTAGCCAAGCCATACCCATTCAGATTTCTGGCCTCCAGAACTCTAAGATAATACATTGGTGTTGTTTTAAGCCACTAATTTCGGGGCAATTTGTAACAGCAGCAAGAGAAACTCACACGGCAAGACTCCTTTAATGCAACCTACTACTTTTTTGCCTCAAGATGAGACACTGCATCAAATTAAATCTCTCTGCATATTTCTGCTTATCAATTAGACATTTATTTTGTAATGATTCTATGATACTTTATAGAAGCAGACAGTTTTTTTTTTTTGCATGCTTAACCAATGGTGAAGAAAGAGAGAAAAATAGTCTGGCTGTGTAGTATTTAGTTAATTTTCATAAAATGTTTATCTCTGTAAATAACTATCGTTTTTCCAGTTCAGTTAATGTAGTATGAAATTTCACTAATTTGTATTTCCTGTTGCAGATGAAATATGGATATCAACAGCCTCAGATTCCACATAAGAAAGCAGTTGTTTACAATTCCTGATGTATTTTGATTGTCTTCTCTCATATTACAACTGGCTATTATAAAGAA